>JASAMZ010010176.1:0-66273 GCA_030248115.1 Linhomoeus sp. GSCO2_2
CTCAGATCTACGGTGATTGTTTGTGAACCGTTTCTACGTCTCCAACGGCCGGCTTTGTGACAATGTGGCTCTTGGGGCTACAAGTCGGCAGAGTAGCAAACTTCTAACAGCGCCACGCAGCTCAGTGTTGCAGATGATCAAAATGAAGCTGAAAACGACAGTGGAAGCGTTTCAGTGAATGCTTCAGCTGCAATTATTGACCTCTCACCCGTTAGAGGCGTGAGCCGTTTGCCAGACGAACAGAGTTGTGAAGAAACACCACCATTTATAGTAGTAGAGCTTTGAGAGCAGAAGAAAGCTGATAATGGAAACTTCGAGAAAGAACGAGTTGGCCAGAGATTGGAAGAAGAAATGAATTTCCTTCCTTCGACGACGTCGGATCTCCACTTGACGAAAGCTGCTCTCGCCAATCAGCAGAGTGGCCAGCTGAATGGTGCGAAGTGGACGTGATATGTAGACGACGACGACGACGACGACGACGACGACGACGACGACGACGACGACGACGACGACGACGACGACGACGACGACGACGACGACGACGACGACGACGACGACGACGACGACGACGGCGACGGCGACGACGACGACGACGACGACGACGACGACGACGACGACGACGACGACGACGACGACGCCGACGACGACGACGACGACGACGACGACGACGACGACGACGACGACGACGACGACGACGACGACGGCGACGACGACGACGACGACGACGACGACGACGACGACGACGACGGCGACGACGACGACGACGACGACGACGACGACGACGGCGGCGACGACGGCGACGACGACGACGACGACGACGACGACGACGACGACGACGACGACGACGACGACGACGACGACGACGACGACGACGACGGCGGCGGCGGCGGCCGCCGCTGCCGCCATGGTTCGCTACTTACCGAATTCCCCTTGACAAGAAAGCACAATGCAATCAAGTTGACGACAAAGATAGAGGCGACAACGCACGTATTGTAAAGCAAGTCAACATAAAATGCCATCTTCTCGCCACACGCTGTTTGTTGATATCGTAACTTCAGCATTCGAGGACTGTACGACATTGCGCAACCGTCCAGCAAGTACAACGATGACATGGCGCAGCTTTGTAACCAGCAGAGTCCTAAAACAGAAAAGTTTTTGCACTACGCAGCAATGCAGAAATTGGGATTATTCAGGTTTGGCCATTGCATGGATCAACGATCAGTATGTGTAATATGTGAGAGCCATGCAACATGCCTAAGGTCGTCTCTTTACAACTTTCCTCTGCTGACGTCTGTTAGCTCTGCGCACACTACTATACGGTGTCGGCTTAGGCTTAGGCTTAGGCCAAGGCTTAGGCCAAGGCTTAGGCCAAGGCTTACAATAGGCCGAGGCTTAGGCTTAGACCAATACTTAGGTTAGTATGACTCTTAGGCCAAGGCTTAGGCTTAGGCTTAGGCCAAAGTATGTAGGTATACCGACCGATCAAGCAAGCGGTCTTGCCACGAGTGCTCGCCCTCTTGTAGAATGTGGGCGCAGCAATGGCCACTAAACGATTGATGGCGACGGCCAACACCGTGTGAAGACTCGCGAACCAGAAGAAGATAAGAATAGTCGCCAGATAGCGCTCGATTGGTTTGTACCACTCAATCGACTGACTAAATGGAAGTGAAACAACGTCGATTATTGCAGTGAAGTGTCGAACGCGTCTCTACGACGAAGCTACATATTTGGAGCTCCGAAACTGTCATTTCAAACGCTCATTCACACTAGCAACTGTGGTATGAATGACAAATTAGCAGATAAGAAAAACCTCCAAGCAATATTTATGTTAGGACAAGGAGCTTCGGTTGGACAAACATAAAGTGTGCTAACTCTCAGTTACTGGGCTATTTGTGTCCAAATAATACTGTATACGAAACGAATCGGTAAATTATGTCTGTGGTGGTTTGAGGGGGATGGAATATTTGGAGCCAGATGTGACGATAGAAACCAAAACTAATCTCAGTTTCAGTGTCAATAAATACACTGAAACTGAAACTACCTAAATTAGTTTCTATGGTCACCCCTGTTTGGAGCACCGAAATCAATCTTAGAGCGAAACTAATTCGCAGTCAACGGTACTTCGATCCATATCTTATTGCTTTCTCTCGATCAAATTTGTTGGGCACCAGCCTAAGTACGTACCTGTATGTGGCAGGGGCAAACCAGAAGGCGAAGACGGCCAGAATGCCGCAATCAGCGGCTGCTAGCGATATGCAAAGACTGCCGTATGGAGAGCGTCGCATTTGTGCCAGGCGACAGAGAAGCGTGGCTGCCAGGGCGTTAAATACCAGGGAAACGGCTGAGAAGCAAAAGGTGACGCCTGCGGCGAGCGTCTTTTCCGCCAATGGCAGTGGTGGAGAAACTGAGTTTGTCGAATTTGCCACCATTTTGCCTGGAACTCAGAGTTGCCTTGAGCGGCGGTACAAATTGTAGAGCAGTATTGTAAGAAGTTGCCTGGGGTTGGACATTGACATCACTTTTGGAACGAACTTGTTATGGTTCAGGCTTCGAGTTAGTGCGGTTGATACTGTACAGCAGCTACATATTTGCATTCATTTCCTAAATATTCTTGGACACTGTGTGGAGGAGTAATTTTTTGCTGCTCCGCACTTCCTCGAAAAGTTCTACAACTGATGTCAGGAATCCAGCAAGTGTGCAGTTATTGTTTGACGTCTGTCGTGGCATATCTGCAACAGCAAAATTCTTGTTAATCGCATAAAATTCTCTGGTGCTGGCAGATATGCCACGCACACATCAACTGATGTTCCACTATGAGACAACAAGCTTTGTCTAAAAACTGTGGCACCACGTTGGCATCAGTGTAAACTTGAGAGCGTGTGCGCGAAAATGTGCACTGGATAGTGAAGTGCCGCTAGACATTTAGCCGACAATCTGGTGGGGTATAGCCGCAATTGGTCTTGAATTTGTTCGTGGTACCTGATCCACATATGGATCAGAAGATTCGCCGCAGGCACACTTTGCGCTTTTAATTGTGGCAACTGATCCATAAATGGATCAGAGAAATTCGCCGCAGGTACACAGTGTAATAAAAGTGTCTAAATGAGACGACGCCCTACTGAAAAGGGTATAAATGGGACGACGCCCTATTAAAAGGGTATAAATGGGACGACGCCATATTCTTTTGGAATTAGTGCTCGATGCATCTACACAAAGATATGTTGAAATCTCAGCTGCTTGAAATTGTCGAAATTGATAAATTCTGACACAAAACCTTGAAAATATACCTAAATTCTTTAATTATAAAATCTAGAACTATTTACCAAATACTTGGCGACTATCATGCCCGACACAACTATGCAAAGACATTTTGAAATTTAAGCTATTTGGAATTGTTAAAATTTGAGGATCTTAACAAAAAATATCCCAAATTTCGTTAATTATAAAATTAGAAACTATTTGCTAAATACTTGACAGACTATGCCCAATGCATCAACGCAAAGACATTGTGAAATTTAAGCTGTTTGAAATTGTCATAATTTGAGAATTTTGACAAAACCTTAAAAATATCCCAAAATACGCTAATTATAAAACTTTAATTAATTAATTATTTAAATTTCGAAATTCTTAAATTTCGTTAATTATATTCGCTGAAACAATTTGCTAAATACTTGGCAGACTATGCTCGATACTTCCGTGCAAAGAAGTTTTGAAACTTAAGCTGTCTGAATTTGTCAAAATTCTGGAATTTTGACAAAAACCTTAAAAAATATCCCTACTTTCGTTAATTATAAAATCTGAAATTATTTGATAAATGCTTGGCAGACTATGCTCGACACATCCGTGCAAAGAAGTTTTGAAACTTAAGCTGTTTGAATTTGTCAAAATTTGAGAATTTTGACAAAAACCTTGCAAATATCCTAATTTTCGTTAATTATATTCGCTGAAACTATTTGCTAAATACTTGGCAGACTATGCTCGATACATCCGTGCAAAGAAGTTTTGAAACTTAAGCTGTTTGAATTTGTCAAAATTTTGGAATTTTGACAAAAACCTTAAAATTATCAATAATATCGTTAATTATAAAATCTGAAACTATTTGATAAATACTTGGCAGACTATGCTCGACACATCCGTGAAAAGAATTTTTGAAATTCAAGCTGTTTGAATTTGTCGAAATTTGTGGATTTTAACAAAATCCTTAAAAATATCCCAAATTTCGTTAATTATATTCGCTGAAACTATTTGCTGAATACTTGGCAGACTGTGCTCGATACATCCGTGCAAAGAAATTTTGAAATTTAAGCTGTTTGAATTTGTCGAAATTTGGGAATTTTGACAAAAACCTTGAAAATATCCCTAATTTCGTGAATTCCAAAATCCGAAACTATGTTACGAATTCATCGCGTCTTATGCCCTTTCCATTTCAGCAAAAACTTTCTCGATACGACCTGTAAATAAAAGTGTCATTTTTGACATTTTCATATTTTAATTGTAAATATCTCGAAATAGCGAAATTAGCAACAGAAACGGACAACGGCACGTTACTCAGCGCATTCGACTCCATCGGATGGCACTAACCGTCATGTCTAGTTGTTCCGTACACACACACACACACACAGACAGAGGAACGAACGGACAATAGCGTCCGTATATATACTCGCCGCCCTGGGGGGCGGCGAAAAAATGTACAAACTCCAGTTAGAGAGAAATGGACTACTCTGTATTAGTTCTGTATTATATTATTCTTCAGCAAAAGTGCGAGTGACGAGGCCCGCGTAAGAGCGAGGCTTTCTTAGACTTGAGAAAGGGCCGGTTTTCAGCAGTAGGCAGGGTGTGCAAATCCTTTCTTTGAAGTGGGCTTCGAGAAAAAATTGGAGACGAACGGCCACGTCACTCTGCCTAGGTATTTGTACAGCCAACAAGCTGTTTTAAAAAAGTTGAGTTGTTTTATTAATACAGAGTGGTTTGTGAGTGTTTTAAAGTGGAAGAGTAAAAGAGTGGATACTTTTGTAAAGTATTTCGAAGCCTTTCCGATATGACGCGCGCCCGCCCGGAGTCCACTATTCATGCGCTGCTTCTGACACGCTCCTTTCTGAGAGGTTCTTGCAGGGCAACATTGGGATCGCCCGGGATTAATGTTTTGAGCAAGACACGCATTTCTGAGCGGTTGTTGCAAGGCAACATTGGGATCGCCCGGGATTATTTTTTTGAGCAAGACACACGCATTTCTGAGCGGTTGTTGCAAGGCAACATTGGGATCGCCCGGGATTAATTATTTTTGCACACAAAGTTGTTCGTAAGACAAGGGTTAAAAAACAAAAGTATTTCTTTAGGAATGACCGTTCAACAACTGCCTCAACGTAAGCTTTCAAACGGTCGAACGAATGCCGCTCTACAACGTAAGACGAGCGAGTTAGGGCCCATTTGCTGTTTGAACCTTTGGGTTACTGTAGCTCGCGATATTCAAACTTTTGAGTTTCGACCAATCGAAGGACAAATGATCAGTGAGTCAAGAGCTATCCAACAACTCAAGATCGTCTCTCTACGACGCATGCTGAGCGAGTTAGAGCGATTTCTATGCTAAGAACGCGAGAATGTCGCTTTTCGTGGTACGTGTTTGCGTAATTAAGAAAATTTTTAAGGCCAAACGAAAGTGCACGTCGAGACCTTTTAGTTGACCTATCGCACGCCGCTCTACGACGTAAGACGAACGTGTTAGAGCCGTTTTGCGTTTTGGACCTTCGGGTTACTGTAGCGCGCGCAGTTCAAACTTTTGAATTTCAACTTCTCTTAACGGAATTATCAGTGTGCCGAAACCTATTCAACGAACTTAAGATCGTCTCTCTATGACGGAAGACGAGCGAGTTAGATAAGTTTTGCGTTTTAAACCTTTGGGTTACTGTAGCTTCCGAAATTCAAACTTTTGAGTTTCGACCAATAGAAGAACAAATGATCAGTGAGTCGAGAGCTATCCAACCAACCCAAGATCGTCTCCGTACGACGCACGCTGAGCGAGTTAGAGCGATTTATGCGTTAAAAACGCGAGATTGTCGCTTTTCGTGTTGCGTGTTTGCGTAATTAACAAAATTTTTACGCCAAGTAAAAGAGCACGTCGAGACCCTTTAGTTGACCTATCGCACGCCGCTCTACGACGTAAGACGAGCGAGTTAGAGCCATTTTCCGTTTTGACCTTCGGATTGCTGTAGCGCGCGCAATTCAAACTTTTGAATTTCGACTTCTCCTAGCAGAATTATCAGTGTGCCGATACCTATTCAACGAACTCAAGATCGTCTCTCTATGACGGAAGACGAGCGAGTTAGATAAGTTTTGCGTTTAAACCTTTGGGTTACTGTAGCTCCCGAAATTCAAACCTTTGAGTTTCGACCAATAGAAGAACAAATGATCAGTGAGTCGAGAGCTATCCAACCAACCCAAGATCGTCTCCCTACGACGCACGCTGAGCGAGTTAGAGCGATTTCTGCGTTAAAAACGCGAGAATGTCGCTTTTCGTGTTGCGTGTTTGCGTAATTAAGAAAATTGTTATTGCCAAACGAAAGAGCACGTCGAGACCTTTTAGTTGAGCTATCGCACGCCGCTCTACGACGTAAGACGAGCGAGTTAGCGCCGTTTTAAGTTTTGACTTTCGGGTTACTGTAGCGCGCGTAATTCAAACTTTTGAATTTCGAAGTCTCTTAGCGACATTACCAGTGAGTCGAGAGCTTTCCGTAGAGCCCAAGATCGCCTTCCTACGACTTTCCAACACCGAGATCTGAGAGCGTAACGAACGGACGCACGAACGCACGGACGATAAGCTCTCGTAGGGGTTCGCCCGGCTGAGGCTGGGCGAAACAAGCTGTGTGTGTAACAAGCTGTGTGTGTAAAAAGTTCAACCTATACTTTGTGTCTGTCAAATGTTGGTAAACAGTATAGTGAACTTTGTACACATCGTTAGCCGCATCTGGAGAAAGTGTCTTGAGAATGTGAACCTTAATGCCAAGTGCAGCTATCCCCACGATACGGTTGTCTGTACAGCTGATCTGAAGCTCAGTGATATCGCCGCGTTCGCTATATGTTATCGGCATGATACGACGCCGTTTATCTGATGTTTCCTACCTGTGTGAAAACGTCACATCCAACAAAAAAACTTGCCAAAAGTTTGGTGCGAGCGAATTCCCGTGTTCAGCTCTATTTCCGAGTGCACATTCATCAATAAACAGATGTTCTGGCTATCAGACGAAAATCTCAATTTGACATTTTTCTAAATTTTAATTCTAGATATCTCAAAATTGGAATTTATTAAAACTGCAAAACTACGTCACAAATTCTTATTGGCATACGGCCTTACCATTTCTGCGTTCAAATTCGTCACAAAACGATGTTCTATTTTGTTGATTTATGGAATTTTGAAAAATAATCACGCATTTCTATTAAATTCCATATTTGCAAAAAAATTCTCTTGCATTACAAATTATCCGCAGTCTATACTCTTTCCATTTTTGAAGAAATTTCGCCGCTATATCATCAGGTGAAAAGTCGATTTTTGACATTTCCGTATTTTGATTGCAAATATCTCGAAATTGTAATTTTCAAAAGCTGCAAAACTATGTCACAAAACCTTATTGGCATACGACCTTTCCAATTCTGCATTCACATTCGACAATAAATGACGTTGTATTTTAGTCAATTTATGCAATTTTGACAAATAATCGCGTATTTCTATTAAATTCCACATTTGCAAAAAATTTCTTTTGTGTTACAAATTATCCGCGGTCCATGCCACTTCCATTTCTGAAGAAATTTCGCGGCTAGCGCATCAGACGAAAAAGTCGATTTTCGACATTTTCGAATTTTAATTGCGAATATCTCGAAAATGCGAAATTAGCAACAGAAACGGACATCGGATCCGTACTCAGCGACATCGACTCTACTTGACCGCACATGTCACTGACTTTACTTCGGTGCGACGGAAACACACACAGACACACAGACACACAGACACACACACACACATTGTCAACCGTATATATACACCTCGCCGCGCTGAGGCGCGGCGAAAAAAGTTCAACCAATACTTTGTGTCTGTCAAATTTTGGTGAACAGTATAGTGAACATTGTACACATCGTTAGCCGCATCTGGAGAAAGTGTCTTGAGAATGTGTACCTTAATGCCAAGTGCACCTATCCCCACGATACGGTTGCCTGTACAGCTGATCTGAAGCTCAGTGATATCGCCGCGTTCGCTATATGTTATCGGCATGATACGACGCCGTTTATCTGATGTTTCCTACCTGTGTGAAACGTCACATCCAACAAAAAAACTTGCCACAAGTTTGGTGCGAGCGAATTCCTGTTTTCAGCGTACGCATTTTCTGTTTCCGAGTGCACATTCATCAATAAACCGCTGTTCTGGCCATCAGACGAAAATCTCGATTTTGAGATTTTCTTAAATTATAATTCTAAATATCTCGAAATTGGAATTTATTAAAACTGTAAAACTATGTCACAAATTCTTATTGGCATACGGCCTTACCATTTCTGCGTTCAAATTCGTCAGAAAACGACGTTCTATTTTGTTGATTCATGGAATTTTGAAAAATAATCACGTATTTCTATTAAATTCCACATTTGCAAAAAATTTCTCTTGCGTTACAAATTATCCGCAGTCAATACTCTTTCCATTTCTGAAGAAATTTCGCCGCTGTATCATCAGGTGAAAAGGTCGATTTTCGACATTTTCATATTTTGATTGAAAATATCTCGAAATTGCAATTTTTAAAAACTTCAAAACTATGTCACAAATTCTTATCGGCATACAACCTTTCCATTTCTGCATTCACATTCGTCTGTAAATGACTTTGTATTTTAGTCAATTGATACAATTTTGACAAATACCGTAAATTCCCCAATAAACGGGCATTCTCTAATTGACGGGCACTCTCCAATAGACGGGCAGGGTAGACACCCCTCGAAATAATAAACGGGCACTCTCCAATTAACGGGCATGCCTGTTTACTGGAATCGGACACTGACTTCCCAAAGGCTGCCAGACAGTGAATGACGCTGCTAATGAACACTCTAGGCGCACCCAGAGGATGCATTGAGTATGAAAATGCCTTAAACAGGAGAGAATTGAGTTCACCTGAGTGGTAAATTGAAGATTTCACTCTCCTTGGCATGCCTATTTACGAGCTGAGCACCTTTGAAACGTATGTAAGATCCAGCCCACATGAGTTGAAATAATAAACGGGCACTCTCTAATTGACGGGCACTCTCCAATAAACGGGCAGGGTAGACACCCCTCGAAATAATAGACGGGCCGCCCGTTTATTAGAGAATTTACGGTAATCGCGTATTTCTATTAAATTCCACATCTGCAAAAAATTTCTTTTGTGTTACAAATTATCCGCTGTCCATGCTCCTTCCATTTCTGAAGAAATTTCGCGGCTAGCGCCTCAGACGAAAAAGTCGATTTTCGACATTTTCGAATTTTAATTGCGAATATCTCGAAAATGCGAAATTAGCAACAGAAACGGACATCGGATCCGTACTCAGCGGCCTCGAGTCTACTTGACCACATATGTCACACGTTTTACTTCGGTGCCACGGAAACACAGACACACAGACACACAGACACACACACACACACACACACAGACATTGTCAACCGTATATATACACCTCGCCGCCTCGCCGCGCTGAGGCGCGGCGAAAAAAGAAAGTTCAGTCTAAGAACATCCACTGCAAATAGAGTTTCAAAAGCTTTGGCTTTAGCCGGGGTGTAGTTTACAAAACTTGGGTACTAGCTGATTACATGTTACAAGTTGCGCCAGAGAGACTAATATCCTCTGCTGAAGTTCCTGCGAACAATTGTACCGTATATGTACCAATCCACAACAAATTCCGTCATCACAAGAAACACTGTGTGAAGAACTCATTTGACAAGCATCTTGAATTACTCCTGACCGTGCAATGTCTTACTAATGGAAGGGCATACGCAAACGCAATTTGAGTGCTATTATTGGCCGCGGGCAGTGTCTCATCTAACGCTTGGGTAGCCTCGAATTCGCATGGGTGCCGACAGCCTGCCTGGAGAGAAACGGCAGGGCTGTGTGATCACGCGAGAAGAGTGTGCATAACTAGCGGAGCGAAAACACTATTGCATTGAGTATTGCCGGGTCGCTGATTAACTCGTTAGTTGACAGTCTTGACGAGACGCTCACGCAACACGAGTACCACTATTCGTTAACATACCATAAGCCGGTAGCGGATCTAGGGGGGGGGGGGGGGGAGGGGTGGGCGGTTGTGCGTCCCCCCCCCCCCCCAATTCGGTTAAACCGCCCCCCCCCCCAAACCCCCTCCCAAGAAAAACATTTTGCCAGAAAAGCCAAAATTGACAAAAATTTTCGCCTGCAGCGCTATTTTAAGGCAATTTTGTTGCAGAAAACGCCAAAATCGGGACAATTTTTTGCCTGCGGCGCGAATTTTTTGATGTACTTCTAATAGCGTCTTGTCCTCTCTGGGGCCTCAACAAGCTTTGTCTAAAAACTGTGGCACCACGTTGGCATCAGTGTAAACTGGAGAGCGTGTGCGAGATAATGTGCACTGGATACTGAAGTGCCGCTAGACATTTAGTCGACAATTTGGTGGGGTATAGCCGCAATTGGTCTTGGATTTGTTCGTGGTACCTGATCCACATATGGATCAGAAGATTCGCCGCAGACACACTTTGCGCTTATAATTGTGGCAACTGATCCATAAATGGATCAGAGAAATTCGCCGCAGGCACACAGTGCAATAAAAGCGTCTAAATGAGACGACGCCCTATTGAAATGGGTATAAATGGGACGACGCCCTATTGAAAAGGGTATAAATGGGACGACGCCCTATTCTTTTGGGCTTAGTGCGCGATGCATCCACACAAAGTATGTTGAAATCTAAGCTGCTTGAAATTGTCGAAATTTAGAAATTCTAACAAAAACCGTAAAAAATATACCTAAATTGTTTAATTATAAAATCTAGAACTAGTTGCTAAATACTTGGCAGACTACGCCCGACACAACTGCGCAAAGACATTTTTAAATTTAAGCTATGTATTTGGAATTGTCGAAATTTACAGATCTTAACAAAAGTATCCCAAATTTCGTTAATTATAAAATTAGAAACTATTTGTTAAATACTTGACAGACTATGCCAAATGCATCAACGCAAAGACATTGTGAAATTCGAGCTGTTTGAAATTGTCATAATTTGGGAATATTGACAAAAACCTTGAAAAAGTCCTAAAATTCGCTAATTATAAAACTTAGAACGAGTTACTAAATATTTGCATGCCCGACACAACCATGCAAAGTAATTATAAAATTTAAGCTGTTTGAAATAGTCAAAATGACAATACCCTTAAAAATATCCCTAATTTCGTTAATTATAAAATCTGAAACTATTTTATAAATACTTGGCAGACTATGCTCGACACATCCGTGAAAAGAATATTTGAAATTTAAGCTGTTTGAAATTTTTGAAATTTGTGGATTTTAACAAAATCCTTAAAAATATCCCTAATTTTGTTAATTATAAAATCTGAAACTATTTGATGAATACTTGGCAGTCCAGAACGTGCAATCAGCTGCTAGAACGTTGAATTCTTTAACTTTTACGTATACTTTTTTTGCCAGGAAGTTGTTTCCTTCCATCCTATATACTATGGCGCCTAACTCTGTCCGTCTGTTTGTTTGTTATCGCGATAACTCTAGAGACAGTTGTCGGTTCGCGATGATCCATACATCAAAAGAACTGCTGTACACTGAAGTTGTGCACCTCCTATTGTGGGCTTTGGCCGATGACTAAATTCCACAATAATTCACAAATATCGACTGCATCAGTACATTCTGAGCACAGAAGGCGCCACATGCTGTGATTGACGCTTGATTTCGCGCCGAAAGCGCTTTACAGTGTCACCATTCACTAAAGAGTTGTCGTTGTGAGACTCCAAAGTGTATTCGCAGGCACTGCATGCACTGGCAGGGCCACAGCATCAGACTACTCTGTATCTATGTCAAATGACTTTAGATCTATCTGAAATCTCCTATGGGCTAAAGCCAAATGTCTATGGCCTAAACCAAAGAGTCTATTGTGTATTTACAGGCACGGGAGATGGTACGATCCTAAACGTAGGCACTGGTAGGGGCACAGGGTCGAATGACTTGAGATACATCTGAAATGTCATACGGGCTAAACCCAATTGTCTATGGGCTAAACCCAAGTGCCTATTGTGTATTTACAGGCATGGGAGCTGGTGTGATCCTAAACATAGGCACTGGCAGGGGCACAGGATCGAATGACTTGAGACCTATCTGAAATGTCCTAAGGGCTAAATCCAATTGTCTAAGGGTTAACACTAAAGAGTTGCCGTTGTGAGACTCCAAAGGGCTACTGACCATAGAGATTCTCCTACGGGCTAAAGGCTCTAGTCCTATATACTAAGCGGCATAGAGTCTGTTTGTTTGTCCGTCTGTTAACACGATAACTCTAGCTACAGTTGACGGATTGCGATGATCTATGGCTTAAGCTGACCGTCGTGACATGTACTTTTGCACCTCCTATTGTGGACTTTGGCCGATGACTAAATTCCACAATATTTCGCAAATATTGGCTGCGCCAGTACATTCTGAGCACAGAAGGCTCCGCACCCTGCGATTGACATTTGATTTCGTGCCAAAAGCACTCTGCAGTGTCACCATTCATGACAGAGTTGTCGTTGTGAGACTCCAAAGTGTATTCGCAGGCACTGCATGCACTGGCAGGGGCACACCATCAAACTGCTTTGGATCTATGTCAAATGTCTTTAGATCCATCTGAAATCTCCTACGGGCTAAACCCAAATGCCTACAGGCTAAACCTAAGTGTCTATTGTGTATTTACAGGCACGGGTGCTGGTGCGAGCCTAAATGAAGGCATTGGCAGAGGCACAGGGTCGAATGGCTTGAGATCTATCTGAAATGTCCTACGGGCTAAATCCAATTGTCTAAGGGTTAAATCCAAGCGTCTATTATGTATTTGCAGTTAGCAATCCTAAATGCAGGCACTGGCTGGGGCACAGGGTCGAATGGCTTGAGACCTATCTGAAATGCCCTGCAGGCTAAACCCAAGTGACGACAGGCTAAACTCAAGTTTTTATTGTGTATTTACAGGCATGGGAGCTGGTGCGATCCTGAATGCAGGCACTTGCAGGGGCACAGTATCAAATGATTTGGGATGTAACTGTAATGTCCTGCGGTGGACTGAATTCGATGATGGCATTATCTCCTTCATGCTCTGCAGATTACCCATGGGCTATTGACAATAGAGATTCTCCTACGGGCTAAAGGCTCTAGTCCTATATACTAAGGCGCCTAGAGTCTGTCCGTTTGTTTGTCTGCAAGCACCATAACTCTAGCCACAGTTGTCGGTTTGCGATGATCTATAGCTTAAACTGACCATCATCCTATAATACTAAGGCGCCTAGAGTCTGTCCGTGTGTTTGTTTGTGTGTTTGTCTGTGAGCGCTCTAGCGCTCGCTACAGTTGACGGATCGCGATGATCTATAGCTTAAACTGATCGTCAGAACATGCGGTTTTGCATCTTTGCTTTTAGAACTTTGATTAATGACTAAATTCCAAATTATTTCAAAAATATCAACTGCGCCAGTACATTCTGACCACAGAAGGTACCACACAATGTATTTGCCATTTGATTTTGCGACAAAATTGCTTTACAGTGTCACCATTCATGACAGAGTTGTCGTTGTGAGACTCCAAAGTGTATTCGCAGGCACTGCATGCACTGGCAGGGGCACAGCATCAAACTGCTTTTGATCTATGTCAAATGTCTTTAGATCTATCAGAAATCTTCTACGGGCTAAACCCAAATGTCTACGGGCTAAACCCAACTATCTATTGTTTATTTACAGGCATGGGAGCTGGTGCGAGCACAAATGCAGGCACTGGCAGGGGCACAGTGTCAAAGCGCTCGCTACAGTTGACGGATCGCGATGATCTATAGCTTAAACTGATCGTCAGAACATGCGGTTTTGCATCTTTGCTTTTAGAACTTTGATTAATGACTAAATTCCAAATTATTTCAAAAATATCAACTGCGCCAGTACATTCTGACCACAGAAGGTACCACACAATGTATTTGCCATTTGATTTTGCGACAAAATTGCTTTACAGTGTCACCATTCATGACAGAGTTGTCGTTGTGAGACTCCAAAGTGTATTCGCAGGCACTGCATGCACTGGCAGGGGCACAGCATCAAACTGCTTTTGATCTATGTCAAATGTCTTTAGATCTATCAGAAATCTTCTACGGGCTAAACCCAAATGTCTACGGGCTAAACCCAACTATCTATTGTTTATTTACAGGCATGGGAGCTGGTGCGAGCACAAATGCAGGCACTGGCAGGGGCACAGTGTCAAATGTCTATAGATCTATCTGAAATCTCCTACAGGCTAAACCCAAATGTCTATGGGCTAAACCCAAGAGTCTATTGTGCATTTACAGGCACGGGAGCTGGTGCGAGCATAAATGCAGGCACTGGCACGGGCACAGTGTCAAATGTCTTCAGATCTATCTGAAATCTCCTACGGGCTAAACCCAAATGTCTGTGGGCTAAACCCAAGCGTCTATTGTGTATTTACAGGCACGGGAGCTGTTGTGCGCCTAAATGTAGGCACTGGCAGGGGCACAATGTCAAATGTCTTTCGATCTATCTGAAGTGTTCTACGGGCAACCCAAGTGACTACAGCCTAAACCCAAGCATCTATTGTGTATTTACAGGCACGGGAGCTGGCAAGATCCTAAACATAGGCACTGACAATGGCACAGGGTCTAACGACCTGAGATCTAACTGTAGTGCCCTGCAGTGCACTGAATTCGATGATTGCGTTATCTCCTTCACGCTCTGCAGATTACCCATATGCTATTGACCATGGAGATTCTTCTACGGGCTAAAGACCACTAGTCCTACATACTAAGGCGCCTAGAGTCTGTCCGTTTGTTTGTCTGCAAGCACCATAACTCTAGCCACAGTTGTCGGTTTGCGATGATCTATAGCTTAAACTGACCATCAGACCACGCGGTTTTGCACCTCCTATTTTAGAACTTTGGCCAATGACTAAATTCCACAATATTTCACAAATATCGACTGCGCCAGTACATTTTGAGCACAGAATGCACAACACGCTGTGACTGACATTTGATTTCGCGCCAAAAGCGCTATACAGTGTCACCACTCATGACAGAGTTATCGTTGTGAGACTCCAAAGTGTATTCGCAGGCACTGCATGCACTGGCAGGATCACACCATCAAACTGCTTTGGATCTATGTCGAATGTCTTTAGATCTATCTCAAATCTCCTACGGGCTGACCCCAAATGTCTACGGGCTAAACCCAAGTATCTATTGTGTATTTACAGGCACGGGAGCTGCTGCGAGTGTAAATGTAGACACTGGCAGGGGCACAGTGTCAAATGGTTGACATCTGTCTGAAATGCCTTATTGGCTAAGCCCAAATGTCTATGGGCTAAACCCAAGAGTCTACTGTGTATTCACAGGCACACGAGCTGGCACGATCCTAAACGCAGCCACTGGCAGGGGCACAGGGTCGAATGGATTGAGATCTACCTGAAATGTCCTATGGGCTAAACCCAATTGTCTACGGGCTAAACCCAAGCATCTATTGTGTATTTACAGGCACGGGAGCTGGACCAATCCTTAATGCAGGCACTGGCAGGGGCACAGTGTCAAATGACTTGAGATCTAACTGTTATGTTCTGCAGTGCGCTGAATTTGATGATTGCATTATCTCCTTCATACTCTGTAGGTTACCTAATGGCTATTGACCATAGAGATTCTCCTACGGGCTACCGTAAATTCTCTAATAAACGGGCGGCCCGTCTATTATTTCGAGGGGTGTCTACCCTGCCCGTTTATTGGAGAGTGCCCGGGCTTAACGCGACCGGTGACCGACTTCAGGGCGCGCGGAGCGCGCCCTGAAGTTGGTGGTCGCGCTAAGCCTCAGTTTTCGACCCGCCAGGCGCGACGTCGACAGAGTTTTAGTGCAAACTGTAAGTGGGATGAACACTCCTCCATCAAATTCGCCTCCTGCTCAGGCCTGCTGTGCCCCGCCGACCAGAGATTGCGCGGTTTGGAGGGGCCGCCCTCCAGAGCGCGCCATATTGCGTAGTCTGGAGGGAAACCCTCCAGATTGCGCAATCTGGCTGGATTGCGGAAAGTGGGTGCAACATATCTACTCGCCGCGCTGGGGCGCGGCGAAAAAATTCCGCCCCCCATTCCAAAATCCTGGATTCCTCTCGACCAGTCGCCACTATTCTTTTCAACGCCTACGAAAGTTCATTGTGCCCTCCAGTTCAACTGGATAAGGCATAACGCGTCTGTTATGCACCACTATTCTTTCAACGTCGCTCTGCCATGCACCATATGTGGACGTACAACACAAATATCGAGCGCGCGCTACATACACGTCCGGATACCTACAGCAGTCAGTCGCTTAATAGAAGACAAATACTGTACAAGTTTCAGGGCACCTGGTAGAAAGGAACTAACCTTGTCCAGTAATACACAGACGGTGTGCGCTGTTGCAATGGCCGTCTTCTGTTGTGGGTGGGGGGGGGGGGCGTAAGGGGAAGTCAAATTCTGTAGCTCTTCGCTTCGCCACGAAAGAGGGCTCAGATGGCACAGAAGCAATCAAACACCCGTCCATATTATTGCCAGTATATACTAGTCAAAGTACCTAGTGTCCCATAAATTAGGCCCCCCATCCCCAGCAAGCGGTAGAATATGCACTTCACGCGGCGAAATTAACAAACATTAAAAAGGCCAATGTCTTGGCACATCTCATGCCAAATGTCAGCGTCGTACAGTCAGTCCTTCATGCGAATATTCTGCGGCGAAACGCGAACTTGGCCAGTTTCTCAAGACTCGCTGTGTTCTGTCAGCCACAACTTTCGATAGACTCCAGATAAATTGGTGGGACATGTACTAATTTGAGCAAAACAAATTAAGCTTTCGAATGGTCTTGGAACGAAAACTATAGCTTGTAGCAAGCTCGCGAACGATCGAATCAAATGTTGGCCTGCCGCCCCCAAATCACGGCCGCCGTCTCCTCCTGCTGCCATCAATTACGACCAATTTTACGTTTTGTGCCAGAACATTCGCGTGAATGGGTGTAGGACGCTAAAGTTCGTTGTCTGATGTGCCAAGACATTGGACTTCGAGCTGTGTAAGTTTCATCGCGTAAACCTTCTATAGTTTGCTGTACTGATGGCCAATATCGGAAATTCCATTTGCGTATGCGTATGCGTGTGCGTATACGCAAACAAACTCATTTGCGTATGCGTATTGCGTAGTACGCATAGCAAAAAGTTTGCGTATGTATGCGTATGCGTGCGGTTTTCAATGCAAAAATTTCCACAAAAAATTCCATTTTGGAATGACACTCTTGTGTTCAGAGGAGATGACAATTGCTTCGGCATCAGGCATCAATCAATTTTGACTATAATCAACAGATAAAATGAAATTCAGGAAAAATTGGTTTGCTGTTAGCTCACTTGCAGTTCAACTTGGTCGAAATTTGGTGCCAGTGGTCGCATTTTGTGGCTTTCATACGCATACGCAAATGGTTTGCGTACAGAGTTCTGTTTGCGTTTGCGTATGCGTACGTTGAAAATTTTGCGTATGCGTATGCGTATGCGTATACGCATCCAAAAATCTATGCGTATACGCAAAGTTGATATTGCGTATGCGTATACGCATCCATCAGTAGTTTGCTGTGGATGGGGAGGGTTGGATTTATGGGACGGTTGGGTCTGAATGAGTGCCCCCAAATTCTGAATGAGTGCCCCCAAAATTCTGAATGAGTGCCCCCAAAATTCTGAATGAGTGCCCCCAGGACCCAGAGGCGCGCTACTACCACGGCCGTGTGAGTACATAACCTGTTGGGCACAGCCGGCCTAAGCAGGGGGTGAAGTAGATGGAGGAGTGTTTATTCTACTTACCGTTTGCACTAAAACTCGGCCGGCGTCGCGCCTGGCGGGTCTCAGCTGAGGCTTAGCGCGACCACCAACTTCAGGGCGCGCTCCGCGCGCCCTGAAGTCGGTCACCGGTCGCGTTAAGCCTAAGCTTCGACCCACCAGACTGCGACGCCGACTGACTCTTTTTGATTGTGGGCGCAGGGCGAGCCTAAGCATAGCCTGATTTCAAAGGAAAATCTTGCTTGGTGGCATAGAGAACGATAACAGTATAACGACTCCCACAGACGAGATTCTTAGCACCGCTGCTCCATCCATACCGTGATTAGACAGACGCCGCACTTAGAACATTGGGGGCACTCATTCAGACTTTGGGGGCACTCATTCAGACTTTGGGGGCACTCATTCAGACTTTGGGGGCACTTATTCAGATATAGCCTTATGGGACACCCGGTATGTTTTAGATTCACACAGCTGCTGGGCCGATTGCATCGATCGAGTCTATAGCAATTGTAGCGAGCTTCGTATACATGGTACGTGTAATAGTCTATTTGCCCAGCTTTGACAATCGCAACATGGTAAATGCTGCTGATCGTAATGTGCGAGAGCACGCCTGCTACGCAAGTGGACCAATACTCAAATGGCATAGTAGTGGCATACACGTACAATCGCACGTAACACGGAAAGTCCCAATCCAGAGCTAGAGAAAGACAAGCGAGCATTGCACACCGCCGAAACACGTTCAAATCACCAGAATGACCCTCTGCTGTCCTTTAGCATGAAATATAACTATGTAACCGTAAGTCCTCCAATAAGCGCTCTGGGCGTTTACTTTTCAACCTACCTTTGGAAGGGGCGCTTATTGGAGGGGGGGGGGCGCTTATTTGAGGGGGGGGGGCGCTAATTAACTTGACCTCCCGAGAGTGCCAAACTTACCCCAAAATCGAATCGCTTATTGCTTATGGCCGCTTATTGGAAGAGGGGGGCGCTTATTCGGGGGGGGGGGGGCGCTTATTGGAGAATTGACAGTAGTTCTCAGTCATAAAATCACTTTCCGAAAGGGCGGGGCAGTCCCGGAATGCGGCAGGCGAAGCAGCGTCGACCGAAGAATCGGCAGAGGTCGCAGTCGCCGCACTCGTTCTCCGGAGGGGGGAAGCCCAGGCGAGTCTGGTGGACGCAGACGTGACCCTGCACGGAACAACACTTGGTATACAGATCCTGCTATACACTTACAACAGTCCTGCGCACGAAATGACGGTACCTACGATCAGTAGCGGATCCAGGGGGGGGGGGGGGGCAGTTGCGCGTCCGCCCTCCCCCCCCCCCCCCATTCGGCCAAACCGCCCCCCATACCCCCCTCTTGCGCGGTAGTATGCTCACAACAACAAGCTGTGTGTGTAAAAAGTTCAACCTATACTTTGTGTCTGTCAAATGTTGGTGAACAGTGTTGTGAACTTTGTACACATCGTTAGTCGCATCTGGAAAAAGTGTCTTGAGAATGTGTACCTTAATGCCAAGTGCAGCTATCCCCACGATACGGTTGTCTGTACAGCTGATCTGAAGCTCAGTGATATCGCCGCGTTCGCTATATGTTATCGGCATGATACGACGCCGTTTATCTAATGTTTCCTACCTGTGTGAAAACATCACATCCAACAAAAAACTTGCCAAAAGTTTGGTGCGAGCGAATTCCTGTGTTCAGCGTACGCATTTCTGTTTCCGAGTGCACATTCATCATTATCATCAATAAACAGCTGTTTTGGCCATCAGACGAAAATCTCGATTTTTACGTTTATTTAAAATTTTAATTCTACATAAATATCTCAAAATTGGAATTTATTAAAAATGTAAACCAATGTCACAAATTCTTATTGGCACACGGCCTTACCATTTCCGCGTTCAAATTCGTCAAAAAAACGACGTTCTATTTTTGTTGATTTATGAAATTTTGAAAAATAATCACGTATTTCTATTAAATTCCATATTTGCAAAAAATTTCTCTTGCATTACAAATTATCCGCAGTCCATGCTCCTTCTATTTCTGAAGAAATTTTGCCGCTATATCATCATGTGAAAAAGTCGATTTTCGACATTTCCATATTTTGATTGAGAATATCTCGAAATTGCAATTTTTAAAAACTGTAAAACTATGTCACAAATTCTTATTGGCACACGACCTTTCCATTTCTGCATTCACATTCGTCAATAAACGACGTTGTATTTTAGTCAATTTATGCAATTTTGACAAATACTCGCGTATTTCTATTAAATTCCACATTTGCAAAAAATTTCTTTTGTGTTACAAATTATCCACGTTCCATGCTCCTTCCATTTCTGAAGAAATTTCGCGGCTAGCGCATCAGACGAAACGTCGATTCTCGACATTTTCGAATTTTAATTGCGAATATCTCGAAAATGCGAAATTAGCAACACAAACGGACACCGGATCCGTACTCAGCGGCCTCGACTCTACTTGACCACATATGTCACATATTTTACTTCGGTGCCACGGCCGGACACACAGACAGACAGACAGACATTGTCATCCGTATATATGTGACGTCCAGAATCCGCATTCGTCCAGAATCCGCATATGCGGCTTCTGGACGGCGACGCGTCCAGTTTCCGCATAATGCGGATTGTGGGCGCGGCGCCGTCCAGAATCCGCTTTGGAGAAGGAGAAGCATGCTCCTGGCTCTATATGCGTAACTTGGCCGTCAAGAATACGCATTCCTTGATTGATTACAGTGTTGTTGTCTTTGAAAGTATGATTTTCCTTTGAAATTAGGCTATGCTTAGGCTCGCCCTGCGCCCACAGTCCACAAGAGTCAGTCGGCGTCGCAGTCTGGCGGGTCGAAGCTTAGGCTTAACGCGACCGGTGACCGACTTCAGGGCGCGCGGAGCGCGCCCTGAAGTTGGTGGTCGCGCTAAGCCTCAGCTGAGACCCGCCAGGCGCGACGCCGGCCGAGTTTTAGTGCAAACTGTAAGTGGGGTGAACACTCCTCCATCTACTTCACCCCCTGCTCAGGCCTGCTGTGCGCCTCCGTCATGATGGCACAGAAATGCTGATTCTGGACGTCCAGATTACGCATGGTGCGGTGATGCATGCCTCTTCTTTCCAATGCGTATTCTGGATGCCGTGTCGTCCAGAAACGGCATTATGCGGAAACTGGACGCCGACGCGTCCAGAATCCGCATTATGCGGCTTCTGGACGAATGTGGAAAGTGGACGTAACATATATACACCTCGCCGCGCCTCACCTCGCCGCGCTGAGGCGCGGCGAAAAAAACTTGCGCCTGCGGTGCTATTTTATAGCAATTTTGTAACCTGAAAAAGCCAAAATCGGAAAATTTTTTGCGTGTGGCGCTATTTTAAGTCAATTTTGCAACAGAAGATGCAAAATCGGCAAAAATTTCGCCTGCGGCTAAATTTTTAATTGAAGTTGGTAGCAGAAAACGTCAAAACCGGAACAACTTTTCGTCTGCGGCGCACTTTTTTTAAAGCACTTTTATAGCGTCTTGGCCTGTGGCTTCAACAAGTCTCTTTCAAAAAGCGGAGTGGTTTTGAGCTTTGACTTTTTTCGCCCGGCCTCAGCCGGGCGACACCCTACGAGAGCTCGGCGTGCGTGCGTGCGTGCGTGCGTGCGTGCGTCCGTCCGTGCGTACGTAACGCTCTCAGATCTCGGCGCTGGAAAGTCATAGAGAGACGATCTTGGGCTCTGCGGATAGACCTCGACTCACTGATCATTCCGCTAAGAGAAGTCGAGATTCAAAAGTTTGAATTGCGCGCGCTACAGTACCCCGAAGGTCAAAACGCAAAACGGCTCTAGCTCGCTCGTGTTACGTCGTAGAGCGGCATTCGACACGTCAGGTGAAAGCTCTCGACACGCTCTTTCATGCGACTGCAAAAGTTCTTTTAATTACGCAAACACGCACCGCCGAAAACGCCATTCTCGACATTTTGACGCTAAAATCGTTCTAACTCGCTCAACTTGCGTCGTAGAGAGACAATCTCGAGGTCAGTGGATAGCTCTCGACTCGCTGACCATTTGTTCTCCCATTGGTCGAAACTTAAAAATTTGAATTTCGCGAGTTACAGTAACCCGAAGGTTTAAAACGCAAAACGGCTCTAACTCGTCTGTCTTGCGTCGTAGAGAGGTGATCTTGAGCATCTTGGGTAGCTCTCGACTCATTGATCATTTGTTCTCCCATTGGTCGAACTCAAAGTTTGAATTTCACGAGTTACAGTAACCCAAAGGTCCGAAAACGCAAAACGGCTCTCACTCGCTCGTCTTACGTCGTAGAGCGGCGATCGACACGTCAGGTGAAAGGTCTCGACGTGTTCTTCCATGCGGCAGCAACAATTTTTAACATTACGCAAACACGCACCTCGGGAAACGCCATTCTCGAGATTCGAACAGTGAAATCGCTCTAACCCGCTCAATTTGCGTCCTAGAGAGACGATCTCGAGCTCAGTGGATAGCTCACGACTCACGGATTATTTGCGAAACTTCAAAGGTTGAATTTCGTGAGTTACAGTAACCTGAAGGTGCAAAAGCACAAAACGGTTCTAACTTGCTCGTGTTACGTCGTAGAGCGGCAATCGACACGTCAATTTTAAGCTCTCGGCGCGCTCCTTCATGTGTCGGCAAACATTTTGTAATTGACTAAAACACGCATCACAGAAACAATAGTTTTGAGTTTTACTCTGGAACTTTCTGAATTGCTCATGTTGCGATTAGAGCTACACTCGGCACGTGATTCCAAGGCTTGCTACGTACTACACGCGCCAAGAAAAATAAACTTTGTTTTGCTCCATGGACGGCAGTAAGACATGGCTTGATTGCTCATAGTGCGTTCTTTTGTGCTCTGTCATATGCTTGTCAAAACTTTGACAAGTTTTTGTCACTTTTTTAAAGGCGCTGCTCGAAAGAGGGATTGTCTTGCTCTAAAAACCAAATCCCGGGCGATATCAATATTGCTAAGCAATACCCTCTTGCGAAGGAGCAGCTCGTGAAGCGGAGCAATACGAGCGATGAACTCTCGCACTCTCTGCAGAAAGAACGCAACTCTATGCAATGTCAGTCAGAATACAAACTCAACTTTTTAACACCGGAGCTTGTTACTGAGATTGTAGCAAGGCCCTTTCCGGTTTCGTGCAGCGTCTTTGACTCTCCTCGCGACTACACTTTTTGGAGTGGTCTTGCTACGCAACATTGGTATCGCTCGGGTTTAATTCTTTAAACCAAGAAAATCATCTTTTCAGACTAATTTTTAATAAAACACTGGAATCTAACGCAAAACTACAGGTTAATTGTGAGCATGATTTGATGCTGGCTTGCAGTGAGCTCTTCAGCGATGTCAAGATCGCTCCTCTGCCACGCACGAGTGCCAAGATATAACAAACCAAAATCTGCAGTTTTCATCGCGTTTTGGTTACTGTGGCCCTCTCATTGACGTTTTGAAACTTTTTATTGTCGGATTCTTGCTCAGGAGGTCGAGCGCTTCATTTTGATATGCGATTCGACTAGGTACGATGAAGTTTTGACTTTTCGCGGACATTACTTCGGGATACTGTAGCGCGCAATTCTTAAAACTTGTTATTATTTCGACGTCACAGTTCGCGAGAGTAGTCCCAGGGCTACTCGCCGATGTGTCGAACTCAACTCAGCGACGTCAGACAAGCGAGTTATTAAGCCCGAAGCAAGCGCGTCGTTTCCAGTTTTCGACGCGTTTTGGATACTGTAGCTCTCTAGTTAAACTTTTAAAACTTTTTTTGTCGGATTCGTGCTCAGGAGCTCGAGCGCTTTACTTTGATATGCGATTTGACTAGCTTCGGTCAACTTTTGTCTTAAAATGGACCCCACTTTGGGATACTGTAGCGCGCGAGTTTGAAAATTTATTCCAGTTTTGAACACTCAGATGGCGAGAGTAGTCCGAGGGCTACCCGTTGATGTGTCGAACTCAACCCAGCGACGTCAGACAAGCGAGTTATTAAGCCCGAAGCAAGCGTGTCGTTTCCAGTTTTTGACGCGTTTTGGTTACTGTAGCTCTCTGTTTAAACTTTTGAAACTTTTTGTTGTCGGATTCGTGCTCAGGAGCTCGAGCGCTTCACTTTGATATGCGATGTGACTAGCTTCGGTCAACTTTTGTCTTAAAATGGACCCCACTTTGGGATACTGTAGCGCGCGAGTTTGAAAATTTATTCCAGTTTTGAACACTCAGATGGCGAGAGTAGTCCGAGGGCTACCCGTTGATGTGTCGAACTCAACCCAGCGACGTCAGACAAACGAGTTATTAAGCCCGAAGCAAGCGTGTCGTTTCCAGTTTTTGACGCGTTTTGGTTACTGTAGCTCTCTGTTTAAACTTTTGAAACTGTTTGTTGTCGGATTCGTGCTCAGGAGCTCGAGCGCTTCACTTTGATATGCGATGTGACTAGCTTCGGTCAACTTTTGTCTTAAAATGGACCCCACTTTGGGATACTGTAGCGCGCGAGTTTGAAAACTTATTTCAGTTTCGACCACTCAGACGGCGAGAGGAGTCCGCAGGCTACTCGACGATGTCTCAAACACCACGCTACGACGTCGGACGAGCGAGTTATTAAGCCCGAAGCGAGTGTGACGCACGCACGTACGCACGTACGCACGCCGAGCTCTTGATAGGGTTCGCTCGGCTGAGGCCGAGCGAAAAAATTCCAAATTCCCCAAAATTCTGGATCCGCCACTGCCTACGGTGTACACATCATCAGCAGCTTTGTAGCGAAACGTTCTCTCCCCCGAAATGTCACCCTCCTAAAAAATGCCCGTTCTTGGAGTTGGTATTTGATCAGGCCCATTCCGGTGCATTCAATTCGTCAGTCGAGCATGAATGAAGACAGCTCCCTCTCCTGTCTGCTGCGTGCCACAATTCAGCACTTCAAGGAGAATGCCAGTTGCCACATGCGGAGCGTCGGCTTTATTCCTTCATCATGTAACACTCACTGATTACCTAACTCACTCTAGTGTTGGGCGTGGGGCAGTAGTCGCAGCTGAAGTTGGGATTCACGAGAATCCGCTGGTTGGGCGCCAGGTCGCTCGTCGTGCAGTGACGACGCTGGCCGCCGAACAGGCCGAACTCAACGCACATGCAGCAGTGCTGCACAATAGAAGGAGTGGATATAGTATCAGGGTGACCAATAGAAACATAAACTAGTTTCAGTTTCAGTTGTGGACTTCCAGTAACTGAAGTTGAAACTCGGAAGGTGCCATATCTGATACTTAAAGTGAAACTCGGCCAGGACAATAATTCTAACTGAAACTGAAACTGAAGCGGGTTCATACTTCATATTGGTCACCCTGCACAGTATTCTTCCTGCTAAGATTTCTACACACCAAAAAATGCTTACCCCAAAGCATCCGTGACGCTGAATGTGGCCGCCCATCTGCACGTTACAGTTCCAGACGCCCGGCAGACAGTGGAGGCCGTCCGTGCGCTCACAGCCTTGCGCTGAAACGCTTCTTAAATGTTTCTTGTTTGTGCAAACAGAGCGTCGAAGTCAAATCCACCGAAACTTTGCTACGATTGCTTTAGCATATGCAATTGGCATGGCCAATTCAGGCTTACAGTGTCCAGCAAGGAACAGGGCAACTGCTGCGATAGCAAGAAGCTTCGCCATATCGTCTTCTGCGCTTATCTTTTGTGCGAACACAAGCCGCTCCCTTTGTTTTCGACCTTTTAAAACTTGCACTGATCGAATGAGTTCCGCCAAATTACACCGGCGTCCTTATAACAAAGACCGACTGTCTAAGAGTGGACCTTCACCTTCAGTCGCGCACGCGGCCAATTTTGCGGTTGGCTGGACGAAAATAAAAGTGCGCGCGTCCCCCCCGTGCGCTGGCCGATTTCTCGGTCAGAGGGCTGAGAGAAGGGGAGAAATCGGAGTAGTTTTTGACGCCGATTTGCCCTGAGGCAACGGTCGCTCAGATGACGACCTGGGTTTACGACGTTCTATCACGTCCGCTACTGGACTCACTGTTTTGAATGACAATGGATGACAATCAACAGACATACAATACGTACGAACTACACTGTATTTCGGTGGGTGGGGGGAGGGGGTTGATCTGAAACAGGAAATGTGCGACGTTTCAGATAAGCCCGAATACGGTGAGTGCGATGAGTTATGGATGTTTAAATCTGTTTTCAAGAGAGCAAAGTCACAGATTCGCGCGTATCGTCTTAGGCTGCCTTCACTCTTTTATGCAAACTTAGTTTCAGGATTGCCCTCAGTGTTTATTGCACAAGAGTGCCGGAAGGAAATCTCGCCATGGAAGTTTTGCATCGTGCTCCGTGAGGTACATAATTATAGGATGCGGGACATTTGGGATACATCCTGCAGTACACCCAGCGCCCAACCATTGGGTCTACCCTTATTAACACCAATTGGATACGTATTTAGGTTGCGGCACTTATTTGACTTCTTACACTTATACCCTCCCCGTAGTTCGCTGCTGTGCACTCTTCGCCAATCGAGGCATATGCGCCAGCTGGCGATTTCTGAAGTTGGCAAGAGATTCAGTGTCACGAGAAGTGCAGAAGACAGCTCAAGTTTCCCACCACATGAAAGGGAGGCCTAAAAGGCAGCGGTCTCTATTCACTACTCCCCTTCCCCACAATTTCTTTCTTGTTAGCTAGCTGCCTCAGAAGCATGGGAGCTTCCCGCGTGGCTCAGCGACAATCAATCAAAGGCAGCTTTTGATGGCAGCTGAATGGGACATCTCGCCTTAATGGAGGCCTGCGAACGACAGTTTGTTCCGCTCGTGCGAGTGACAAATTCAGTCTGCTGCTCTGCTGACCCTCAAGCGTTGACACTAAAACGTCGGGACACTAAAACGTTCTTGCAAAATGTCGGCTCAAACGTTTCTGCCCGATAAGAAATCGAGCGATGCGAAGAGCAAAGAGATTCTGGACATTTTGGCGCAGAAATTCAGTCAAGTGGGTAACATATTCAAGCCGGAGCAATTTAATTCAACTTCATAGTTCAATTCAATTTTATATGATTATGTAATTTGATTTACCTAATTTAATCTGATTTACGTTGTTTTAATTTAATGTAATATAAATTCGTCGCAATTAATTTACTTTGATTTTGATTTAATCTAATCTAATCTAAGTCCATTCAATTTGTAATTGTAATTTGTTAATTAAATTAAATCATACCAAATCAAATTAAATTTTATTTAATTTAATTCAATATAAGTTAATCTACTTTAATTATCTTTGATTTAATTTTATTTAATTTAAATATAATTTATTTTGATTTAGTTTAATTTTGTTTAATATAATTAATTTAATTTAATTTAATTTAATCTAATTTAATTTAATTTAATTTAATTTAATTTAATTCAATTTAATTTAATTTAATTTAATTTAATTTAATTTAATTTAATTTACTTTACTTTAATTTAATTTAATCTAATCTAGTTTAATTTAGTTTAATTTAATTTAATTTAATTTAATTTAATTTAATTTAATTTAATTCAATTTAGTTTAATTTAATTTAATTTAACTTAATTTAATTTGATTTAATTTAATTTAATTTAATTTAATTTAATTTAATTTAATTTAATTTAATTTAGTTTAATTTAATTTAATTTAATGTATTTAATTTAATTTAATTTAATTTAATTTAATGTATTTTATTTCATTTAATTTATTGTGGTTTTCAGGTCAGCACACTAACGCTGAGTCTAAACGAACTGAAGAGCGAAAACACTCAACTGAAGGAACGTGTCGCCTTGCTGGAACGTCAAATAGAGGAACGGTCTGGTAATCTGAGCGTTCGAAGCCCCGTTTCCCCAACCGCAAGACGACGAAAGCAGCCAATCTTCGGTGAGAATGAATAATTCCTGTTTGCAAGAGAAGTCAGTTGATAATCTTTGCGTTGTCCTCAGCAGACGAGACGCCCTACGGCCCATCTGTCCTAATCGTGAGCGGTCAACTGAACAACCCCGTAGAATACAAGCCCGAATCTCGTCGGGTTCTGCAGTGGATGGAGCCGCTTCTACTGAAGGTCTCAGAGGGACACGTCATGGCCTGCGGACCCAAGAGACGCATCGTCTCCGCAGGGGGTATCTTATCTGCCGTGCTTTACCGTAGAATAAGCCCTTCCACACTTCTGCGGCAGGCTCAGCATGGCTGAGGTCAAACTTTGAAGAAGAATATTTTTGAACTTGAAAAGGGGTTTGATGGTAGACCTTTCGAATCACGAACATATAGTGCAGACATATAAAGGCGTGGAGATTCAATTAGAGCATTCAACTGGACTACCAATGAGTACGAAATGATGGTCCAAGACTGGTGACAAAATCGAAATTGTCTCAAGATTGCGACAATTGTCGCGCTTCACATTACCCCTGTAGGCAAGCTGCACGAGCAGTTCGAGAAAATCGACCACGTCTGCGCTGATTCTGGCGCCTCCGTTCTTGTCTACCAGCCGGGAGTCGGTAGCAAATTCGTTCGACCCATGAACGATCATCGCTATAAGGCCGCTGGCGCCGTCGTCGGTTGGTCACTTTGCCAGATGAGCTGTGGTGGATCCGTTTATCGCTTCATGTACATAGGAGGCAAGTTCTACGTCTGCGGAGGAATGGACGTCGATGGCCGCTGGCTGAACAGCTGCGAAGTCTACAACTTTGAAGAAGACACCTGGGAACTGACGCCCCCTGCACCGGTCCAGAAATTGGCACACCCGCTGGTCGTTGGATACGGTATGATCGGAATCCACACAGCCGAGGCATTTTAAAGAGATGAAAATGCAGCGCATGGCACATTCAGGCAAGTACCTGTTCATTATGTGCTGCATGTTCGACCCTCACACGCCGCAGAAATTGTCACGGGAAGAGGCCTCTGTGACACTGCGCTACAACACGGCCAAGAAACAGTGGCGGCGCATGGCGACGATGAGAGAGGTAAGAAGAGACGACGACGTCGACAACGACGACGACGACGACGACGACGACGACGGCGGCGGCGGCGGCGGCGACGACAACGACGACGACGACGACGACGACGACGACGACGACGACGACGACGACGACGACGACGACGACGACGACGACGACGACGACGACGACGACGACGACGACGACGACGACGACGACGACGACGACGACGACGACGACGACGACGACGACGACGACGACGACGACGACGACGGCGACGACGACGACGACGACTTCTAACAGGTCCGTCGCGACGCATCAGCGGCCATTGACGGCGCTCGAATTGTCGTCGGCGGCGGCCGGACAGACGCCTATGTGGGTCGAATGCTGGGAACTTGTGAAGTGAGACTTGCTTACACCCGTTTGAACAATTCAGTAACATCCATGTTTATAACCTGTTGTTCGCCCAGGTTTACAACATCGCCTCTGATACCTGGGAAAACTTCCCATCGCTGCCGGCGCGAACGGCCGGCCACCGAATGGTCAACTGGAAAGGACGCTTGCTCGTCTTCGACTGTCGCAAGGAAGGCGTCCGCCCCTGCAGGCAATTGTTTCCTCGAATATTGTCAGACTTGATTCAAAATGTAGCCATAAACATTGTTTGATCTCAATTGTGTGCCAAGAATTCCATTTCGTATCCTTCAGATGGTCGTCGCTCGTCTACGAGTACGACCGTCAGCGGGAGAGGTGGCTGGTCGCCGCAGAGAACGTCATTCCCGCTGAGACCATGCAAGACTTCGAAGCTCTGATCTACTGAGCTGAGCGTTGATAGGACCATTGGAATGTTTCATTACTCATTCGATGGCGTTCGGTCGTAGTTGGATTGTTGATGTCTTCGTCGTTCATGGGTGCATATCTTCTCCGAAAATCGCTGTCAGTGTAGTGTTGGGGTCGTCTAAAGTACAGTGCATCAAATGGAGCGACCACTGCACCTCTAATAACAGCCGTTCGTCCCGTCTAATAAAAGCGTTCGTCCCTACACAATATTTCTTCGTGTCTCTAGAACATTGAATTTCTCAGCAACCGTACCCTTCTTCACGTCAGAACGATTGGGTATTTGGTCGTGCAAGCAAAACACGGATCCACATACATACATACATACATACATACTGTATGCAGGCATGTAGTACTAAGCTGTTCATGCGTGGGCATATGCAAATGTGATGGCATTCCACCCGATTTTCTGGATAGAGACAAAAGGTCCATAGCGTGATTGGCGTTCAATGGAAGGAGGGAGGTACAACCACCCAAGTATTGTCCTTGTACAAAGAAAGTGTCGCCCCCTCATCAGCGCAGAAGGTGGGCGGAGGGCGTCAGCCACGGCCTTCTCAAGCTCTAATTCGACCGGTCACAACACTCGCTTCCTTTTGGCGAAATTAGTTTGAGCGCGTCACCAACTTCCGTCTACCATATGCAGATACGTCAGAGGAAGTGTCTCCAACTTGCTTGAGTGCCTGTCGTCACTTTCCCACTTAGTAGTGTAGCCTACTAACACTCCGCCTTATGTATGTTATGCCAAAGCGGATCAAAAGTGCGCAGAAGCTTAAGAGTTCAATAGGAGAAGAGTGGGGGAAAGAGCATAACAAAGTTAGGGGTCCTGTCATCGTACTATATTTGCCTAATTTTTTTGACTCATAGCTCCCACCTCCCCCCCCCCCCCCGGGTAGACTAACCTTTCCTAATTGGTAGAGCTCAAGATTACAGTATCGCAGCGCCCGTCTCATACTGACAAAGGACGGTAAGCAAATAATAGGGAGAAAAGGCGTGGCTCGACGCTTAATGCGACGACATTCGCTTCTATTAAGTAAATGTTCCGCTTTCGAGCCAAATACGTCTGAGAATCAGTCGAATGACGTAGGTTATGACCATTAGCCGCGCGCTGTGAAGAGTCGACAATCGCCTAGCTAGAGTGACTCCCACGTTTCACTGATATCTACAGGACCTAGCTAATGTACCTACGGAGTAATGGAAACGGTCGTAGGCAAACAGCAGTGAATGAATGAATGAACCACTGTCGTCCCGTCAACAGACTCGAATCATTTCCTGTTTCCCTTTGAACTACACGTACTAGTACTCTGACCATTTTACGGTAACGCGAAATGGGCACTACCCACCCAATATGGAACATAAGGATACTGTATGCATCCTGTGTATTCGGCTACATATATTGGCTACATTGTATAATAGCTCGATTGGCGTGTAGACGGCGATGGCGTCGTGACTACAAGTACTTACGTTCTATCAAGCTCCGGTATTAAAAAGTTGAGTTTGTATTCTGACTGACATTGCAAAGAGTTGCATTCTTTCTGCAGAGAGTGCGAGAGTTCATCGCCCGCATGCTCCGCTTCACTCCCCTTCGCAAGAGGGTATTGCATAGCAATATTGATTTCGCCCGCGAATTGGCTTTTAAAGCAAGAACATCCCTCTTTCAAGCAACGCTTTTAAAAAAGTGACAAAAATGTTTGGCAAACAATTGACAGAGCACAAAAGAGCGCCCTACTAGCAATCAAACCGTGTCGCACTTCTGCATGTAGCAAAGAGCGATCTTAGTGTTAAATCTCGAGAATGGCGTTTTCTGCGGTGCGTGCTTGCGTTATTGAAAAATTTATGGGTGCCGCACGAAAGAGCACGCCGAGAGCTTTTCTACGACGTAAGACGAGCGAGTTAATGAAGTTTTGTGCTTTTGCTTTTTCGAGTTACTGTAACTCGCGAAATTCAAACTTTTTGTGTTTCGACCAATGGGAGAACAAATCGTCGCCCTCATGCCAAAAGGGCCTATGTACCATTTTGGTCGAGATAGAGTTATTGGCACCCAAAGGCTTATGCGATTTTGGCGCGTCTTTCCACAAAGTCCTAAGTGCGCGCTGACTACTGGTATGGAGATACACACCTTCAAAGGTCTGAAAAGCCAACAATGTCCTATGTGCCAAGCGTTATATTGGCTACAAGGGTCTATGTGCTTAAGAAAACTGGGCACAAAGGCCTATGTAGCAGAGGTAAATTTGGTACAAAGGCCTATGTGACAGAGGTGGCTGCATAAAACGGAGAGTATCTAGGACACAATACAAGCTATCCATGTCTCCTCTGGAGGGATACTGCAGCTTTTATGGGGCTATAGGTGCATAACAGATTAAATGCGCTAAATGCATCGTGAAAAGAGCTACGGTAATTTGAAATCTTCTTTTGGTCATATCTCAAAATTGCAAAAATGTGACATAGGCCCTTTTGGTTTGAGGGCGACGAAATGGTCACTGAGTCGAGAGCTATCCAATAAGCTCGAGATCGTCTCTCTACGACGCAAGTCGAGCGCGTTAGAGCAATTTAGCGTCAAAATGCCGAGAATGGCATTTTCTGCGGTGCGTGTTTGCGTAATTAAAAACACTTTTGCATACGCATGAAAGAACACGTCGAGAGCTTTCATCTGACGTGTTGATTGCCGCTCTACGACGTAAGACGAGCGAGCTAGAGCCGTTTTGTGTTTTGACCTTTGGGTTACTAGCGCGCGCAACTCAAACTTTTGAATCTCGACTTCTCTTAGCGAAAGGTCGTCTCTCTACGACTTTCCAACGCCGCGATCTGCTCGTAGGCTCTCGTAGGGTGTCGCCCGCCTCAGGACGGGCGAAACAAGCTCAGAGTAAAAACTGGGCACCCGATGATGGCTGATTGGCATCGCATAGTGTTTCGTGCATTTGAGGAGTGTATTCCATAGTGTGCCAGAATAGAAAGTTGAGCATTTCTTCGGGGAGTTTCGCCGCAGTTACCTCGAGTTTCCAAAGAAAGTTTGTGCCATTCGTGGGCAATCGATGCCTATAAGGCGCATTGGTGGGCGCTGATCCATAAATGGATCAGTAATGTTCGCCGCAGGTTTACTTTGGAATGAAGAGGGTCTTAATGGGACGACGCCCTTTTCTTTTGGGTCAAAAATGCGGACGGTTATGGCACCGTTGCAAAATTCGTTAATTATAAAATCTAGAACTATTTGGCAGACAATACCCGACACTATCATGCCAAAACATTTTGAAATTTAAGCCATTTGAAATTGTCGGAATTTGGGAATTTTAACAAAGACCTTGATAATATTCCTAAATTCGTTGATTATAAAATCTAGAACTATTTGCTAAATATTTGGCAGACAATGCCCGACACAACCATGTCAAGGCATTTAGAAATTTACGCTACTTAAAAATGTTGAAATTTGGGAATTTTAACAAAACCCTTGAAAATATCCCTAATTTCGTTAATTACAAAATCTGAAACTATTTGCTAACTAGTTGGCAGATTACGCCCGACACAACCATGTGAAGAAATTTTAAAATTAAAGCCGTTCAAAATTGTGTAATATTTGGCAATTTTGACAAAAACCTTGAAAATATCCCTAAATTCGTTAATTATAAAATCTGAAACTATTTGCTAAATACTTGGTAGACTATGCTCGACACAACCATGTTAAGAACATTTGAAATTTACGCCGTTTGAAATTGTCAAAATTTGGGAATTTTGGCAATACCCTTGAACATACCCCTAATCTCGTTAATTGTAAAATTTGAAACTATTTACTAAATACTTGGCAGACTACGCTCGATACATCCGTGCAAAGAAAATTTGAAATTTAAGCCGTTTGAAATTTCGAAATTTGGAAATTTTGACAATACCCTTGTAAATATCCCTAATTTCGTTAATTATAAAATCTGAAACTATTTGATAAATACTTGGCAGACTATGCTCGACACATCCATGAAAAGAAATTTTGAAATTAAAGCTGTTTGAAATTGTCGAAATTTGGGGATTTTGACAAAGTCCTTAAAAATATCCTAAATTTCGTTAATTGTCTTCGCTGAAACTATTTGCTAAACACTTGCCAGACTATGCTCGATACATCTGTGTAAAGAAAATTTGAAATTTAAACCGTTTGAAATTGTCGAAATTTGGGAATTTTGACAATACGCTTGAAAATATACCTAATTTCGTCAATTATAAAATCTGAAACTACTTGATAAATACTTGGCAGACAATGCTCGACACGTCCGTAATAAGAAATTCTGAAATTTAAGCTGTTTGAAATTTTCGAAATTTGGGGATTTTACAAAACCCTTAAAAATATCTTAAATTTCGTTAATTATATTTGCTGAAACTATTTGCTAGCTACTTGGAAGACTATGCTCGATACATCGGTGCAAAAAAGTTTTGAAATATAAGCTGTTTGAATTTGTCGAAATTTGGGAATTCTGACAAAAATCTTGAAAATATCCCTAATTTCGGGAATTCCTAAATCGGAAACTATGTCACAAATTCATCGCGTCTTATGCCCTTTCCATTTCAGCAAAAACTGTGCCGATACAACTTGTACATAAAAGTGTCATTTTTGACATTTTCATATTTTAATTGTGAATATCTCGAAATAGCGAAATTAGCAACAGAAACGGACAACGGCATGTTACTCAGCGCATTCGACTCCATCGGGTGGAACCAGCGTCCGTATATATACTCGCCGCCCTGGGGGGCGGCGAAAAAATGTTTTACCGATACCGAATCAGATTTGCTTGCGTCATACCACACCACTGCCATCCAAATTGACATTCAGCTTTTCCAGAACGGACGTATTGACCTTTCTGTCTCCGTTTCTGCTTCGATGTACGTGCACTTAACCCTCTCGCTTGACCCTTTTCAATTGCGCATTTCCGTTGCTCACAAATGAAACATTGGCCTCAGTCCAATGTGGTCCAGATCTTCTCTTCAGTCAGTGTTTGTTGATGTGTCTTGTGTCCAACTGAGTGGGTGGGCGCTGCGCCGGCCCTTTCGGGACCAGAATATGCCAAATTGAACAACGACAATAACACACAATCGACATTTGCGTGCGCGACCGTTTGCACCCCCTGGGGTAAAAGGAACAACCGCCGCCGCCTAAATATAGGACTCCTCTCAATCGTAGGATAATGCGCACTAATTATAGGCCTTCCTTATTTCTTAGGGTCATTTGCAGAAGTATATTTACCCACCTCGCATTATTCGCGTTGATCTATTTTCACATGTTTATTAATTCCATAATTATGCACAGCCAAGAATAGCCAAGATTGTGTGTAATAAAATGTCCAAGTGACTGCACGCGGGAAGTTGTTTGGGACATTCGACGGGGGAAACATACTTTCGCTTTTCAGCTTGGACTCAAAACATCACAGTACTCATCCGCCACATAACCACAATGTCGACCGGCGCGATCACTTTGGCCTTCGCCACAACACTAGTCGTCAGTCGACTACTGGACGGCTGCAACGGACGCCGACTCATCTCCATTCAAGGTCTGCCAATTATCATTGAAAATCTGCGATCAATAATTAACAAATTTATTTAAGAAAAGATGTATATTTAATAATTTAGTTTAATAAAAATGTTTGTATAATAGAAATGCAATTCAACAAAAGTAAAGTAAAAATTTAATAAGGTCAATTAAATTAGATTTTACAATAAGCTAATTTTAACTTCATACTAAACAGATTGAATAACTAGATCAGATTAAATTAACTAAATTAAACTCAATTAAATTAAACAATAAATTAAATCAAACTAAATTAATTTGATTAAATTAAATTATATAAATTAAATAAAATAAAATAAAATTCAATTCAATTCAATTGCATAAATTCAAATCAAACTAGATTGAATTGCACGAATTGAATTGTCTTGCCTCTCACACCATGCAGTCAATTCCACTGCAGAGTACGCGCCCTCGCAGAACAACCAGACTGTGTGGCGTCAGTATGCCCTCTCGGCCGCGAGGGCCGTCCTCAAGGAATACAGCAGTGATCCAGAAGCGAAGAAATGCACCCCACTGCTTGGAATGGTGCCGCTTCTTGGGGAGATGAGCCTACTCTGCGACCCTCGAGCAACCAATGGGGAAGGAGGAGAAGAAACGGCAGGAAGAACGCACTTCTACACGACGGAGTGCGGCAAACGACTGGAGCAGACGGTAGCCAAGGAAGCGAACGGTTGCGACAAAGAGTGCGAAGCGAAGTTCCGCGCCAAGATTCCGAGTGTCACCAAGAAGGCTAGAGAAGGTGCGTACGAGAATGCGAAGGATACGACGACGACGACGACGACGGCGACGACGACGGCGACGACGACGACCGGGCGACGACAACGACGACCCGACGACGACGACGACGACGACGACCGGGCGACGACGACGACGACGACGACGACGACGACGACGACGACGACGACGACGACGACGACGACGACGACGACCGGGCGACGACGACGACGACGACTGCTCGTTTAGTTCTGAACGCCCACCTCTCCTTACGTCTGGTGTTGGACGTGGCGAAGTTCTCCAGAAGGCGGTCTGAGGAGTTTAGAAGCGAGCCGCAAGAGAGTGAAAATCCGTCCAAGGATGCGTACGGCTGTCAGAGGTCAGTGGCCACTATGATGGAGATCTTCACCCACTGCCGATACGTCCAGCGCAACTGCGGCGACGACGACGTCTTAGAGAAGATCAAACATGTCGCCTTAGTGAAAATACCGCAATATTGCCTCAACGGCACCCGAATAAGTTGCATTCCCGACGACGATTGGCAGGCGGGTTTGGTGGGCGTCATGGTGGAGAATGCCGATGCGAAAGGCACGGCGAGTTGCGTTGAGGAAGAGTAGGTACCGTATGCAGTTTAGACGTGCTCGACGATGTGAACGTCTCGTTTTCTTGTGGTCATTCGCTGTTGGCTGTGGTAGCAAAGTTTGTCGTCTTACGTTAGGTAATTCTCGTCAAATTCCCTGAAGCAGGATTGAGCGCGTTTTGTTGCGTTGAACCAACGGCGTTTTCAGTGCAATCGAGAGTTTCAATGCGTGTGGGACGTAATATATGGATGGCGGCGACACGTCCACATTACACACAAATGCGAAATCTGGACGCCGCGCAGTCCAGAATCCGCTATGTAGATGGGGGAAGCATGCTGCTACATAGCTCTGTATACGTAACTTGGACGTCCAGAATCCGCATTCTTCATTACCGAAGACAAACACGCGCACGCACTTACACAGCACAGCACACGATGGCATACTCGCGGACACGCGCCCTGAATGGTTGCCGGTGACGGTAGGAGGGTACGGTACCTTGCGACGGAAAGCGAGAACAGAACGCGGCACTGCGACGCGCACACTAACAGCACACAAAATTCACATTCCACGAAACTGTCACGAAATATTTCACAACAAATTCACTTCTCACGAAATTCTTCACTTTTCATGAAAACACGAAATTTTTTCCTCGCACCAGCGCTCGATCCCTGAAAGCAGAAAGATCAGGAGATGAAGCGAGGCGCTTGAGGGTTGGTACTTTACAACAAATCATACGGGTAAGCAAAATTGAAATACTAAGTCAAGGAACGTGAAACGTTAAAAACCAAACATGCAATATTCTCATCGAGAAACCACATTTAATTTCTAAAACCTTCCTAAGCCATCAAATCGTCTCACCTCCAAATTTTTCTCGTTTCCACGAAATTGCATACTCAAATTCCGCGCAAAGTCGTCAGCTCGACAGCCCGAAACAACGCCACAACAGCGCTCATTGTGACTCAAAGAGGCCACTGCATAGGCCGATAGAGGGTGGGTCCCGATTTTTGAATTTTTGAATGAATTTTGAGTTGAAATGAAAGAATTTTTGAAAGCTCAGAGGACTGAAGCCGAAGCGAACTGACTTCACAAAGCGCGGCCATACAATAGTGTTGACGACTAAAAATATCGCAAAATTTGTGGTTTGGCGTTGGCAAAATGACACCGTTCTGGAAACAAAACGGGGTCGTTTTGCGCGAGGCGAATCAAACCCAGTCTCTGGTTTCATCAGGAACACCCTGTATGTAGGTACAGTAGGTAGGGTGAGTGGGCGCGACATTTCAACCGAACTGTGTGGCAAAATATTCGCTCTTGTTAGGCCGAAACTGTCATTTTAAAGCCAAATTTTCAGTAGAACGGTTAATAATGCAAAAATTTGCGCCTGCGGCGCAATGGAAAATAGTCGAAAAATTTCTGAAGTGGCGCCCAACCGCCCCCCCCCCCCCCCCCCACCCCCAATCTGCCGAACCTTAGAGGACCGCTTTATTCAAAGCAATAAAATCGGCACAAGTTTGCCTGCAACGCTAATCCTTAACTGATTTTTGGCAGATTATAGAAAAAATATTCGCAAAAAGTTTTTGCCTGCGGCACTATTGTATCGCAATAATTTGGGTGTTTGTTTGGGTGAGTCGAAACACCAATTTCAAAAGCAAATTTTGCACTAGAGCGCGTCGAAACTAAGAATTTTCGCCGCGTGCTATAAAAAATTAGGTAAATTTTTCTTGAAGCAGCTTCCAATTACCATTGAAAATTCCTGGCCCTGCTACTACACAAAAGCAGTTCAGTTGTATGCCACTGCTAGTCCAGAAAAATTACTTCGACTGTCACGCTATGCAAAAACAAATTCCGCACGAGAACGGACTAAAATCGGTAAAAAAATTATTCACTAATTTCAACTTCACATGCAAACGTCGACAAGAATCTTCAAAGCGCGTAGCAAAATTTCGACAAATTTTTTGAAGTAGAGACTTTTGATGGTCTGTCGACCGAAACACTTGCACTACTTCACATCGGCACCAAAAGCGCGACTACGGTACTATACCAAGCGAGAGCGTGACAAACCTACGAAGGAACGAACGCACTCCGACCTGCAGGGTAGGTTACATAGGTAGGGTAGGAGGGTGTCAGTGGGTGTCCCGTCCTGCTGTGCGTGGACATATACGGCCCCTGAAACCACGCAAGTATCGATTTATTGATTTTTTCCCCAATAATTGCCAAAATGCGGTACGAGCGCATGCCAGAAATTGTTCCCGTGCAGATTCACTATCAGTTATAACAAGCTCCGGTATTAAAAAGTTGAGTTTGTATTCTGACTGACATTGCAAAGAGTTGCGTTCTTTCTGCAGAGAGTGCGAGAGTTCATCGCCCGCATGCTCCGCTTCATGAGCCCCCGCTTCGCAAGAGGGTATTGCATAGCAATATTGATTTCGCCCGCGATTTGGCTTTTAGAGCAAGAACATCCTTCTTTCAAGCAGCGCTTTTAAAAAAGTGACAAAAATTTGCAAAAGTTTTGGCGAGCAATTGACAGAGCACAAAAGAGCGCACTACGAGCAATCAAACCGTGTCGCACTTCTGTCTATGTAGCAAAGAGCGATCTTAGCGTCAAAATCCCGAGAATGGCGTTTTCCACATTGCGTGTGTGCGTAGTTGAACAAACTTTTGCAGCCGCCTGAAAGAACACGTCGAGAGCTTTCGCCTCACGTGCCGATTGCCGCTCTACGCCGCAAGACGAGCGAGTTAGAGCCGGTTTGCGAATTTGAACCTTCGGGTTACTGTAACTCGCGTCATTCAAATTTTTGAGTTTCGACCGATGGGAGAACAAATGATCAGTGAGTCGAGAGCTATCTAAAAAGCTCGAGATCGTCTCTCTATGACGCATCTTGAGCGAGTTAGAGCGATTTTAGCGTTAAAATAACGAGAATGGCGTTTTCCGCAGTGCGTGTTTGCGTAATTGAAAAACTTTTACAGCCGCATGAAAGAGCACGTCGAAAGCTTTCACCTGACGTGTCGATTGCCGCTCTACGACGTAAGACGAGCGAGCTAGAGCCGTTTTGCGTTTAGACCTTCGGGTTACTGTAGCGCGCGCAATTCAAACTTTTGAATGTCGATTTCTCGAGGCACATTACCAGTGGGTCGAGACCTATCCGTAGAACCCGAGATCGTCTCTCTACGACTTTCCAACGCCGAGATCTGAGAGCGTGACGGACGCACGGACGCACAGACGCACGCACGCACGCACGCACGCACGCCGAGCTCTCGTAGGGTGTCGCCCGCCTGAGGGCGGGCGAAAAAATTGCCCAATTATGGCAAGGAAAATTATCATCCCACCTCACAAAACAAACCGGGGGGGGGGGGGCGGAGGGACGCACAGCCCCCCCCCCCCCCCCCCACCTATAGACACTACCAAATGGAAAACTCACCAATTCATTCTTTCGGTAGCTTTTCGGAGAATACGGTAGCTTTCCATCTATCCATCCATCAGTCGCTCTCGAGAGAGAGGGAGGGAGGGAAGGAGGGAGGGAGGGAGGGAGCGAGTGAGGAAGGGAGGGGGATTAGTCGTCTTCTGATCGCTCGCACTCTCTGAATGTATTCACAAAAAGTGCCCATTTTCCCCGCTTTTCCAGTGCTTTCTCAAATTTGGATTTACACTTTGGTAGTCACACAAGAGTAGCAAAAGACGTCGGAGCGATCAAAAGGGTGCAAAATAAATTTTTTGCTGACGAAGCCAATTATCGCAAAATGCATTTGATGCGGTAGATTATTCTGAGAGCGCAACACCCAGTCAAAATACACCCAAACAGCCACGCAAACATACCGTATTCCGCTCCTTTCCGAGAAGGCGTAAAATCCCCCATTTTCATCATTCCATTTTCGGTTTCAAATTCTGAAAAATGCTCCTCAAACGTCCGATTGTGTACACTTATATACGTACAGTGTCAAATGCGCCAAAACAACACGTGCCTTTTCGCACACAACTACACGACAACAAATTCAATCAGTACACTTTCCAACGACACCGCTTTACTTCCTTCGGCACCGCGTCCTATATACTAAGCGGCCTAACTCTGTGTGTTTGTTTGTTTGTTTGTGACTCTGTGGACGCCATAACTCTAGCCACAGTTGACGGATCGCAATGATCTATGGCTTAAACTGACCGTCATAGCCTGTAGTTTTGCATGAAGGTTTGTGGACATTGGTCGATGTCTAAATTCCAAAATATTTCGACAATATCGACTGCGCCAGTACATTCTAAGCACAGAAAGCACCACAGCAGTGATTGACATTTGATTTCGCGCCAAAAGCACTTTACAGTGTCACCTTTCATGACAGAGTTGTTGTTGTGAGACTCCAAAGTGTATTCGCAGGCACTGCGTGCACTGGCAGGGGTGCAGCATCAAACTGCTTTGGATCAATGTCAAATGTCATTAGATCTATCTGAAATCTCCTATGGGCTAAATCCAAATATCTATGGGCTAAAGCCAAGTGTCTATTGTGTATTTGCAGGCACAGGAGCTGGTGCGAGCCTAAATGTAGGCACTGGCAGGGGCACTGTGCCAAATGACTTGAGATCTGTCTGAAATGTCCTATTTGGTAAACCCAAATGTCTAAGGGCTAAACCCAAGCATCTATTGTGCATTTACAGACACCGGTGCTGGTGTGAGGCTAAATGCAGGCATGGGCAGGGGCAGAGTGTCAAATGGCTTGAGACCTGTCTACAATGTCCTACGGGCTAAACCCAATTGTCTATGGGCTAAACCCAAGTGTCAATTGTGTATTTACAGGCAAGGGAGCTGGTGTGATTCTAAATGCAGGCCCTGGCAGGGGCACAGTGTCAAATGACTTGAGATCTAACTGTAATGTTCTATGGTGCACTGAATTCGATGATTGTGTTATCTCCTTCATGCTCTGCAGATTACCCATGCGCTATTGACCATAGGGATTCTCCTACGGGCTAAAGACTCTAGTCCTTTATACTAAGCGGCAAGAGTCTGTCCGTGTGTTTGTTTGTGGCTCTGTGGATGCCATAACTCTAGCTACAGTTGACGGATCGCGATGATCTATGGCTTAAACTGACCGCCATACACTGTAGTTTTGCACCTCCTATTTTAGAACTTTGACCAATGACTAAATTCCACAATATTTCGCAAATATCAGCTGCACCAGTACATTTTGAGCACAGAAGGTGCCACTCGCTGTGACGGACGTTCAATTTTGTGCCAAAAGCACTTTACAGTGTTACCATTCACTAAAGAGTTGTCGCTGTGAGACTCCAAAGTGTATTCACAGGCACTGCCTGCACTGGCAGGGGCACAGCATCAAACTGTGCTGGATCTATGTCAAATGACTATAGGCATATGTTAAATCTCCTACGGGCTAAACCCAAATGTCTACGGGCTAAACGCAAGCGTCTACTGTGGATTTACAGGCACAGGAGCTGGTGTGAGCCTAAATGTAGGCACTGGCAGGGGCACAGTGTCAAAGTGGCTTGAGATCTATCAGAAATATCCTATTGGCAAAACACAATGCCTATGGGCTATACCCAAGTGTCTACTGTGTATTTACAGGCATGGGAGGTGGTGTAATCCTAAATGCAGGCACTGGCAGGGGCACAGTGTGAAATGACTTGAAGTCTATCTGAAACATCCTAAGGGCTATACCCAAGTGACTACGGGCTAAGCACGAGTGTCTATTGGGTATTTACAGGCATGGGAGCTGGTGCAATCCTAAATGCAGGCACTGGCATTGGCACAGTGTCAACTGACTTGAGATCTAACTGTTATGTCCTGCAGTGAGCTGAATTGTTGTGTCCTTGTGATTGTGTTACGTCCTTCATGCTTGACCATAGAGATTCTCCTACGGGCTAAAGGCTCTAGTCCTATATACTAAGCGCCAAATCTCTGTCTGTCTGTCTGTCTGTGGGTGTGCTTGTTAACACGATAACTCTAGACACAGTTGACGGATCGCAATGATCTATACATCAAAAGAACTGTCGTCCTATGTAGTTGTGCATCTCCTATTGTGGACATTGGCCGATGTCTAAATTCCACAAAACAGAGTTGCGCTGTGAGACTCTGAGGTGTATTCAGAGGCATGGGAGCAGGTGCGACAGTAAATGCAGGCACTGGCAGGGGCACTTTGTCAAACGACTTTAGATAAATCTGAAACCACCAATAGGCTAAGCACAAATGCCGGTGGGTTGAATTCAGTGTATTCTGAGGCATGGGCTCTGGTGTAACCATAAATTCAGGCACTGGCAGGGGCACAATGTCAAATGGCTTTAGATCTGGCTGATTCTCCTATGGGCTGTTGTGAACAGTGGCTGGGCGCCATGGGTACATGGGCTCCATGAGTATGCACAATTTCCATAAGCTTCAGAGTAAATGCAGGCACTGGCAAAGGCACTGTGCCAAGTGACTATAGATCTATCTGAATCTCCTATTGGTTGATGTGAGCATTGGCTGTGTGGTTGTGAACAGTGCCTGTTTTCCATAGGTCAATACGTGTGGCTCCATTTCCATAGGCATTCAGCTGTAGAGTATGCAGCATCACCTACGGGCTAAAGGCTCTAGTCGCGCACACTAACAACGAACAAAATTCACATTTCACGAAAATTTCACGAAATTTTCACAAATTTACATTTCACGAAATCTTTCACTTTTCATGAAACACGACATTTTTTCCTCGCACCAGGGCTCGATCTCTGAAAGCAGAAAAGATCAGGAGGTGAAGCGAGCTTGAGGGTTGGAACTTTACAACAAATCATACGGGTAAGCAAAATTGAAATACCGAGTCAAAGAACGTGAAAAGTTAAAAACCAAACATGCAATATTCTCATCAAGAATCCAAATTTAATTTCTAAAACCTTCCTAAGCCACCAAATCGTCTCACCTCAATATTTTTCTCGTTTCCACGTAATCAATACTCGAAATGCGCGCAAAGGCGCCTGCTCCACAAACGCAAAACCGCCCAACAGCGCTCATTGTGACTCAAAGAGGCCACTGTATAGGCCGATAGAGGGTGGGTCCCGATTTCTAAATTTTTGAATGAATTTTGAATTAAAATGAAAGAATTTTTATAAGCTCAGAGGACTGAAGCGAAATGACTTCACAAAGCGTGACCATACAAAAGTGTTGACGACTGAAAATATCGCACAATTTCCGGTTTGGCGTTGGCAAAATGGCACCGTTCTGGTAACAAAACGGGGTCATTTTGCGTGAGGCGAGTCAAACTCAGTCTCTGGTTTCATCAGAAACACCCTGTATGTATGTAGGTAGGGTGAGTGGGCGCGACATTTCAACCGAACTGTGTGAGGAGACCACACCCTGTACCAATTTGAGAGTCACAATGAGCGCATCCGCTCACTCTCCACCTTCAACTCTCGAAATCGCGTCCTCACATTGCCCCCATTCCCCTGAAAAAAGAAAACTTTTATAGAAGAAAGGAATCTAATCTTTAATTAATTAAGTTTTCGAAAATCAACTAATTCAGCAAATAGACTACGCTGCCGACCAGCTTCAGGTGCGAGAATTAGTTATTGCAAAGTGGCAGTGTGATGTTGTTGCACGTTGGAGGAGCGGGGCCACGCAGCACGCACCAAGCCACAGAGATGAATCAATGAATGTGGAAAGTGCTTCCCCCACTTCACATTCAAAGTTCACATTGGAAGCGAGACGCTTCCAGAATTCAGCGGACGAAAAAGATGTAAGGGAAGGGGTAAGCCATAATGTTCTTCCAGAGAAAGGAGTATCGTTGGCGTTGGGACAACCCCAGAACAAAAGGCAGTAGACAAAGACAAGTGCCCATTTGTCTCACACCCAATGACGAATGTCGGCTGCAATTCCCAGAAAACTGCGCCCGCAAAAGAACCAACAAATATGCAATGGGGGGGGGGGTGATGGACGGGAGGAGGGGAGGGGTCTCACTGGTGCGCAGCTTCAAACGATACGACCATACACCAATTACTGTATACAAGAGAAACCGACTCCACCAGTGGCGTATCACCAGTTGCAAGAAGCGGGGGCCCCCCCCCCCCCCCCCCCCCCCCCCCAACCCTTCCCGTGCCTGTACCGTCTCAGAGTCTTGTGGTAGAAGCGCTGCATATCAGAGGCCTCTGTTAGTTCCTCTACAAGCACTCCACTCTGCAGGGCATGCCTGAATGGTGATACTTCAGATGGCCCTTCATCCCACGCCTCTGTAAAAGCAGAGAGCAATCACAATAAAGCGGCCGCAGTGAGCGGAGGCGATGTGCCACTGATGACTGAAAGCATGCGATGCTATAGAGACAGTCTGATGAGTCTAGAGGCCGCGTGGGAGGGTAGATGGATGTAACCCCCCTCCATGACGATCACACCCCTACAGGTAGACAGAGGAGTCCAGTAACAAGACTGGCTGCCCGGACTAACGACAACACAATTTCAAGGAAAGTGAGAGCACGTGAAGCAGGTCGGCCGCTAGTATTCTCTCTTACTCTGTCTCTCACTCTCTTACTTCACGCCTTGACGGGGGGGGGGGGGGGGCGGCCGCGGCCCCTTCCCTTGGCCTTGGCGGCGGCGGCCTCCTTGGCGACGTCCTTCCCCGCCGCCATCAGCGCCTCCTCATTGGGCTTGGGCGCGAACTAAATTAGCAAGAGCAAGATAGGTCTCCTCGCGCTAGTCTCATACACACAGATGTACACCCTCCGCCCCCCACCCCCATCCCCCTTTAGCCATGGCTCTCAAGGAACACCTCTGGCACCCGAAAGTCGGAAAGAAATACAAAACCGTTAAACTTTTGTTGCTTTGTCAACGTACCGTCTGCGGTGCGGTGTACCTTTTGCCTATTTATGCACAAAACAGCCTGCTTTAGTTCTCCCGAAAAGTGGAGTAAAAGTGGCAAGGGGGTCAGCAGCCAGACTCGCCACCCCATACATCTGGTAGGTAGGTAGCTAAGTTTGTAACACAAAGCCACAAGTCCGGCCGCTCAATTCCTCCTCTAGTGGGAGTTATGACGATTGTTTCGCAGCTGGGCGTACAAACTTAGCTACCTACCTACCAGATGTATGGGGTGGCGACTCTGGCTGCTGACCCCCTTTGCCACTTTTACTCCACTTTTCGGGAGAACGTCTCAAATTGCACGATGGCAACCGAACTGATATGAATGCAGCTGAACAGTCATTCAAGAGCCGATGCAGCACCTTGTCCATCTTGACGACGGGCAGGTAGATGACCTGGTCCACCCGCTCCGTGGAGCCGCTCTGGAAGGCCGGGATCCCCGCCACGGCCGCGGGGGCGCCACTGTAGACCGTCAGCAGCACCTTGACCTGACAAACCAATTGAAATTCTAGGAAAGTTCCCCCCCTAGTGGGGGGTAAGGACAGGTGAATTTGTTCGGGTTGAAGTTGAACAGGCTGTGTATCTCAGATGACTTTTCAACCTCTAAGCTACACGAACAAATTCAGCGTGCTCTGCTCACACGCACGACGGTTCTCACATAGGCGCAACGCGCAGGCGGGTACGCGCCTCACTCACCCGTCACCACTGACGAAACGCGAGTAGGTGTCTACCACTGCAGCACTCAAACAACGTAACGTATGCAGTAAGCGCAGCGCAACATGTGCAAGTGCAACGACCCACCCCCCCCCCCCCCCCCTCACCCACCCACATTCCTACATCAACAGGCGCCGTGCGTCCGGTCCGTGCACCCACTAACCCACGCGCATAGACAGTGCCATGCCATCACATGCTAGCACGATGTATCCAATCGAAGTACTTAGGACTTAGTGCTAATTCAGAGCTGCACTGCTCACTCTGAAGCGAGTTTGGCACCCGCAAACAGAGCACGCTGAATTTGTTCGTGTAGCTTAGAGGTTGAAAAGTCATCTGAGATACACAGCCTGTTCAAATTCAACCCGAACAAATTCACCTGTCCTTACCCCCCACTAGGGGGGGAACTTTCCTAGAATACACTCCCTGTCCATGTCCACGAAGTGGACACCTTCAGCGGGAGGGGGGGGGGGTTGGGGTTGGGGGGGGGGGGGGTTCCTCCTCATGGACAGGTTTGCAGGAGTGGGTACCATTGGGGTCATGAGCAAAGGGCAGCTCGAATCCAGAAACAAACACTGGATTCGTGTTCTGTGTCCTCGAAAACCCCACAGGAGGTTGGATGCACAGACAGGTCTGGCCTCAGGAGGTTGGATGCACAGACAGGTCTGGCCTCAGGAGGTTGGATGCACAGACAGCAATACGACTATACGAATTACGATTTCGTCATAATTCGTCATTCTGCCACCCACCACCCTTCTGGAGTCCACCCACAACACCTCCAATACATATCACCACTCTACAGTTCATTTCGACATTGACTATACGAATTTGCGATTTCGTCATAATCTCAGTCTGTCACCCACCACCCTTCTAGAGTCCACACACAACACCTCCAATACATATCACCACTCTACAGTTCATTTCGACATCGACTGTACAAATTTACGATTTCGTCATAATGTCATACTGTACTGGTTCCAACCTTTGTGCGTCCATATCTCAAGAACCAAACTACCTAGGAAGATGAAATGTTTTACACATTTGTTCACCATATGATGGTCTTTGCCTCACAACTTCGACTGGCGGTCCAGCCTGCACTAGTAGAGCTCGGTCGTCTGGAGCCGAGCCCCGGATCCGTACTTGGCGCGACCTTTGCCACCACGTAACTTCTTACTGGGGTGACTTAAAAAGATGAAATGTTCTACACATTTATTCACCCTGTGGTGGTCTAGACCGGATCACTTCGATTGGCGCTCCAGCTTGCACCACCAGAGCTCGGCCGTCTTGAGCCAGGCCCCAGACCCGTACTCGGGGGGACCTTTGCCACCGCGTAACTTTTTAGTGAGACGACTTAGAAAGATGAAATGTTTTACACTTTAGTTCGCCCTTTAGTGCTCTTTGGTAGATTACATCGACTGGCACCCCAGCGTGCACCACCAGAGCTCGGCCGTCTTGGGCAGAGCCCCGGATCCGGACTCGAAGCGACTTTTGCCACCGCGTAACTTTTTAGTGAGACGACTTAGAAAGATGAAATGTTTTACACTTTAGTTCGCCCTTTAGTGCTCCTTGGTAGATTACATCGACTGGCACCCCAGCGTGCACCACCAGAGCTCGGCCGTCTTGGAGTCGGGACTTAGCCAAAATTTCGGCCATTTTTATGATCGGGCCCTACGGCCGCAATATTCAACCGATCTCTACGATATTTTAATACAAAAGTTCCTACTACTAGACCATTCTAACGAGCCATCAACCACTCTCCTAGCTGCTACCGTTCCCGAGAACGAGGCCTGAAACCTGGCAATGTGAACAAGATTGATGAATTTTTCGACAGATTTTGTTTAATATCTCGGGAACCACTCAACCGATTCGGCTGAAATTTTAGCACAATACTTCTTGTTACTATGAACAACTATGGTGAAAATTTCAGCCAGATCGGTTAAGCCTACCTATATGACGTAGTACTAACCCCTAGTCCCCGGGGGCGCACTGGCCCCCGGCCGAACAAATTGGGTTGAGCGCTTACGCGCTCAACCCGATTTTGAGCTCGAACCGACGTGCGCTATGGAGAATTATGCAGGGTGGCTCATTTGCCCGTTCGGGGTATCAGTCGTTACTGCCTTCCGCAGTTCCCAACGGAACTCAACAGCTGGCCCGAATGTCAAGGGCATTATAAGATTGGTCAATTTTGTACAGCGCGCGTAAAAAGAAGTGAAAACAGGAATTTATGCGACCGTCGTTTTCAAGGTTTGACTTCATATACATGTCAGGCCGAACGTTGTGCATGCCACACCACAGGGGGCGTTTCTAACTAGTTAAACGTGACACTCCGCGAGTGTCAACGTGGCACTCCGCCGATTGGCTTAAACCACCCACTGAAGCTGAACTTTTCGGTACTGAGGTGTACACCTACACACCTGTACACACCTGTGCACATGACACTGTGCTCGCTCCTTCCCTCCCTCCCAGAAGAGACGCGGATGACGTCACAACACCACGGTGGATGGGCTGGATGGAGCGCGCAGCGATTTCGTCTCGGCAAAACGCCAACATTACTGGCAACATGCGCTGGAACGTGAACGTACAACGGCCCCTCTTTGCACCGAGCTGGAACAGACACGTGCAGCACGATAGGGAAGTAAGCACCGTGTTGGAAGTAGTGCCCAAACGCAGTCGAAAAGTCATGAACTTGTTGGTGGGTTGGTCCTGGCTAGACTTGTCCTGGCTGGCTAGTACACAGCGCTGTACCACAATTCTAGATGGGGTTTTCGGACCTTTCCCCCAAAACCAGCCTAACGCATCCGAAAAGGACCAAAACAGACGAAGAATCGCAAAAGTGGCGCGGCATTCAACATTCCCAACTCTGAAAAGACCTGAAGCACCTCTGCTTCCATCGTGCCGGCGGTCCGCTCGCTCGTACGGTCGCTCATTGCGTGCTACGTGGCGTATCAGCGTATCAGCGTACACGCGCGCGCGCCGATTTCATCGCGACAACGACGGCCATATACTGGCGAATGGTCAGCTGCGCGCACAAGGACGCATCTGTGCACCGAGCGGGAAAGAAGCGCGCTAATAGATGGCGCTTCTGAAAGAGGCAAGGAGGCCGACTTCGCTAAGCACAGAAGGGCGACACCACCGCGGCGTTTCAAACAAACAATTATGGCGGTCGCCATCTCTAAGAGAGCTCGCAAGCACACAACCGGCGTCAAAAGGCCCTAAACCTATTGGTTCGAACTTGTTTCGACGGTCCCGCTACACTGCGCTACACCTCAATACTACCCCGGGATTTCAAATTTTTGCCACAAACGCACCCTAAACCATCCGAAAAGGGTCGAAAGTGAACAGTAATCGCAAAACTGACGCGAAATTCGAACTCCCCGACCCCGAAAACCCCCGAACCAACTGTCAACTCGATTTTGAAAATTTCGGCCCGGGGATTCAAAAATTCGACACGGCCGGGTTACGGTAGCTCGAAAACCGAAAATTGCGGTTCCGGACCAGATTTTAGCGTAGAATCGATTGGCGGTGTCCGTTTCCCGGTAGAACCACGCGTTTCGGCGAAAAAACCGGCCAAATCCCAAAATCACCAAATTTGGTCCCCAACGGAAACCCATTGCCCCCGCCTAGCTCACGATCGGCTGGATGGATTTCGGCGATTTTGGTCTTAAATGAAAGAGCACATCCAGACGCCGGCCGGAAATTTTATCTCAGCCCGATCGGCCCAGTAAATCGCGAGATATGATTTTTTGAACGGCCGGAACCGGTTTCTGAAAATTTGAATCTACCGTAACCCGGCCGTGCCGCGTCGGAAATTCCAAATAATGAAATCCCTGGCCCGCCTCCCCAAGAGCTACAACATATCCAAAAATGGTGCATTTTGATCAAGTTTTGCGAAAATGGGAGCACAAACAATTTTTTTTACTTAGTAAAAATTTGAATTTTTGAATTTTCAAAAAATTTTCCCATTACCGGAATTTTCTAGGTTCCTTTCCACCCTGCGCATCCACTAGGGCTATCGAACGCAAAAAACCGCGTCCAAATCGGTTGAGCCTAGCGAACGCTAGGTTGGGACACAGAAACCTTGTTCCCTCCCGTTGCCTACTGCTCTCCGCCGACTTCGTCGGGGCGGAGTGCCAACAAGCTGTTTTAAAAAAGTTGAGTTGTTTTATTAATACAGAGTGGTTTGTGAGTGTTTTAAAGTGGAAGAGTAAAAGAGTGGATACTTTTGTAAAGTATTTCGAAGCCTTTCCGATATGACGCGCGCCCGCCCGGAGTCCACTATTCATGCGCTACATCTGACACGCTCCTTTCTGAGAGGTTCTTGCAGGGCAACATTGGGATCGCCCGGGATTATTTTTTTGAGCAAGACACACGCATTTCTGAGCGGTTGTTGCAGGGCAACATTGGGATCGCCCGGGATTAATTATTTTTGCAGACAAAGTTGTTCGTAAGACAAGGGTTTAAAAAAACAAAAGTATTTCTTTAGGAATGACAGTTCAACAACTGCCTCAACGTAAGCTTTCAAACGGTCGAGCGAATGCCGCTCTACAAGGTAAGACGAGCGAGTTAGGGCCCATTTGCTGTTTTAACCTTTGGGTTACTGTAGTTTGCGATATTCAAACGTTTGAGTTTCGACCAATAGAAGAACAAATGATCAGTGAGTCAAGAGCTATCCAGCAACTCAAGATCGTCTCTCTACGACGCACGCTGAGCGAGTTAGAGCGATTCCTATGCTAAAAACGCAAGAATGTCGCTTTTCGTGGTGCGTGTTCGCGTAATTAACAAAAGTTTTAATGCCAAGCGAAAGAGCACGTCGAGACCTTTTAGTTGACCTATCGCACGCCGCTCTACGACGTAAGACGAGCGTGTTAGAGCCGTTTTGCGTTTTGGACTTTCGGGTTACTGTAGCGCGCGCAATTCAAACTTTTGAATTTCGACTTCTCTTAACGGAATTATCAGTGTGCCGAAACCTATTCACCGAACTCAAGATCGTCTCTCTATGACGGAAGACGAGAGAGTTAGATAAGTTTTGCGTTTTAAACCTTTGGGTTACTGTAGCTCCCGAAATTCAAACTTTTGAGTTTCGACCAATAGAAGAACAAATGATCAGTGAGTCAAGAGCTATCCAACCAACCCAAGATCGTCTCCGTACGACGCACGCTGAGCGAGTTAGAGCGATTTCTGCGTTAAAAACGCGATAATGCCGCTTTTCGTGTTGCGTGTTTGCGTAATTAAGAAAACTTTTAATGCCAAACGAAAGCGCACGTCGAGACCTTTTAGTTGACCTATCGCGCGCCGCTCTACGACGTAAGACGAGCGAGTAATAGCCGTTTTCAGTTTGAACCTTCGGGTTACTGTAGCGCGCGCAATTCAAACTTTTGAACTTCGAAGTCTCTTAGCGACATTACCAGTAAGTCGAGACCTTTCCGTAGAGCCCAAGATCGCCTTCCTACGACTTTCCAACGCCGAGATCTGATAGCGTGACGGACGGACGAACGAACGAACGAACGAACGAACGAACGCACGATAAGCTCTCGTAGGGGTTCGCCCGGCTGAGGCCGGGCGAAAAAAGCCACAGCATTTCAGACAATTCGATTCAGAGATACCATCTATGTAGGCAAATCCAGCCAAAACAAACCAAAGTTAATGTCACAAAAATCTTCAGATTTGTTTGCATAATGTGCAGATTTGGTTGTTTCAATGAAGAGTGCAGTGCAGAGGTGACTAGAAATTGAAACCCCGAATAGACGACTGGGCCACCCTGTATGTACACTTGAGATCGACCTTCTCGTCCGGGATTATCGGGTAGGTGTTGCACATCTTGCGGGAGATCAGCAGGGTTTTCCGAGCGCGGGGCTCAAGAATGCCCACCGTCGAGTCGATCGACAGCGCCGTCGGATTGTTGGACACGGTCTTGTAGGCGACTCTGTGCGACACCAGCTTCGAGTGGAGCGAGATGGGCGAGTTGGTGTCCATGTTCTCCGTGGAGATGATGTTGTTCGGCGTGGCGTCGACGATGGTGGCCTGATCCTGGTAGGTGGACATGCCTGGAAGCAAGCCACTAACATCTGGGCCCTTTGATTGTCGTCCACTTCAGCGACTCCGTGGGCGACTAAGTGAGGCTGTGCTCTTCAAAGAGACCCTCATTAATTTCAATGAAACAGCACAAGGGGTTGCGTGTGGGTGAATGCTGCGCTGCGCCTGCCTTGCAGATGCAACAACTGGACAGATAGATGCACGACAGGTGATGTGGTGCGAGGCCCCACACTCCACGCTGTCAGTGTCAAGTACCAAGAGCACGTGAAGCCGGTGGGCCGCTAGTATTACCTCTCTTACTTCCTTAGGCCTTGACGGCGCCGCCTCCGCTGCAGCGGCCCTTCCCCCCGTGGCCCTGCTTGCCGCCGTGACCTTTCCCCGGCTGGTTACCCTTCTTGCCCTCCTGGGCGATAGCGCGCGCCGCCTCCAGCAGCGCCGACCGCTGAATGAGGAAGACCTCCCATCGCCGCTTGGACTCGCGTTATTTACAAATGCGGGCGCAGGCACGGGCAAGCGCCGTGTTGGTATATGTAGTTTCGGGCCTACACTCCCGAGTCAACCTGTCGTGCGTCATGCAGTTGTCGCCCCGAGCGAGACTATTCGAAAGACAAGAACGACCTGCCTTCTCGATGTGACAACTGCAAGACGCAAGACACCGTCCGTTAAATAGGGGCGCGACACCGAATATTCTGCACAGTGCTGCATCACCTTTACATTACCTTACTCTACATTACAGTGCATGCATAACTAACGGCCGCTCCGAACGCTGACCACCCCTGGCCACCTTTGCCACACTTTTCGGGAGACCGTTTCATGTTTGCAAATTACGCCTAAAACTAATAAGTCCAGGCGGGAGACAAACGCCTAAATCTCCAACGAAACCCTCCCCCCCCCCCTGCTCACGAGTCATGCAAGAGTCAAAGCAGCACCGTAGTGACTTCCACGCAGCGGATCTTTATCAGCTGCTCCACGACGGCGCCCTCCGCCGCGCCGCGAAGGCCGGGTGATGGCTCGCCTGTCCACTGGGGCCGCGGTAGATCACGGCGCCGATCGAGAGCTGCCAAATCAATGGGGAACTCGTTCGAAGCGTGCAAATCTGTGTGTTTCGAGCACGGATGCCGAAGGTGAAGAGCACGTATGACCTACCTGGGGCATCTTCACGATTGGGATATTGTTGTGCTGGTCGACGCACGCCATGTGGTCGCCGCGGAAGGCGGGCTGATTCGCCAGTTGGGTGATCTGCCCGTCGAACACCATCACCAGCAGTTTCAGCTAAAAAAACAATGAGAACTTGGTACGAAGCACGCCCTGGGACGAAAAGGATGCAAGCGTGGGAGGGATTGACCTTCTCTCCCTCCACAAACGGCTCCTCGCTCAGCTTTTTCCTCGTGATCTTGATGGTCGTCTCTTGTCGAGGCCCGATGATTCCCAGGGGCTTGTCGCAACGGATGGCTCTCGCGTGATTGGTGACCGACTTGAAGCCGACCCCGTGCCCCACGAGCTTGTTGAAGACTCTGACCGAAACGACACTCTCCTCGTCCTGCCTGGCCTCCGCTTGCATGGGGTCGGCGCTCGCCAAGTCCGCGTGGTCGCCGGAGACAGACATGGCTGTAAGCAGCCCAGTATGAGCCAACGACACCGACGACAACGACGACAAAAGACGGCGACAGCTGCACTTCCGCCGCAGCCATACCTGTCACGGTGGGGGGGGGGGGGGGGGGGGGGTGGGGGCTACCCAGGAGGAAGCCCCCCCCCCCTCCCTCCACCTGAGAGTCCCTCTCCGAAAAATTGCGAAAAGCCGAAAACTTTCGCCTACGGCGCTTTAGTATGGCCAAATTTTCGCTTGTGGCGCTATATTTTGGTCGCTTATACCCAAAAGTACCTATGTGTTTCTGGCATTTTACTCTATTTTAGTTCTAGCAGACAAGCAAAAGTTCACTGGTACCTCGCGTGGAATCTGGTTGATTGTCCGTCCATCCAATAAGGCGGCCGGCGGCGGTTCTTGTGGTGCAACCGAGCGAACGTATGCGATCCTCCACTTTTCCTCATTTTGTAATTCAAAACAACCAATCGAAAGAATGACCTCTGGACAACTTCAGACGCATGATAACTTCCTAATTGCAACGTGGAAAGAGCGGGAATCTCTCTGACTGGGCAAGCGCAGAGCACACGCTGTGCGCGTCGTCGCTCACTGGTCACGCAAGAAGCGCGCCAAACGGAGTTTTGAACTGTCATAAGCAGTAGTGTCAAATTCAAAATTCAAACGAACGTCAAATTGCAGTGATTTGAGTTACATATAAGACAACGATGGCATTAGAGTCTGACCCTGCAGGCAGAAAGGAAGTTGATGCGGGTGCAAGATGACTATCGGGCCACTCACTGTACACCGAAATCTGCCTATCTAGTTCTTTGGATCTTATTGCGGTGGAGCAGAACTAGCATCATCGTGCAAGCGGAGGGAGTCTTTCCCCCCTTGCGGGGGGGGGGGGGGGGCCGCCCCCCCCCCCCCCCCCCCCCGCAGTTTAGTCAATCTATCCTTCGTCCGCGCTCTCGCGTGCGTGTGTGTAGAAGGAAGTCTACAATCACTGTGTTTCGTGCACCTGCCTGAATGAATACACACAGAAGGAAATGGCTACCGAAAAGAATCGAAAGTTGTGTCGCAAGTAAGCTTATTTCGTGGCTGCTTTCGCCTGCTTGCTTGGTTTTGCGCCTCTGCGTAAGCTTACGATTGATCATCAGTGATAGCCAATTTACGCGCGCCCTCCTTGGGAACAATTTCCGACGGCTCAAATCGACCGTTAGACGCGTGTGAAACCGAACTTGTAATCCCTCGGATAATGGGCGTCCGCTGGAAGGCGCCGTCGAGTCGTCCGCGCTTTGACCTCTGCAGGGGATTTGGATCCCCTTACCATTAAACGCTTCTGGCGGACGCGCGTTTTAGATTGCGTGATAGTACACGTGAAGTTTTGGCTTCGCTACAGTGCAGACTAGCCGAATAAATGCAGTAAGTAAATTACCGCTTTCTTTGTTTCGCATGAGGCGGAAAATTGCACGATGCGGAGGGAGCATAGCATGCCCCTGGCACACAACAAACGCATCTTCTAGAGTTACGCATTGTAGAGTGACAACGTCTCTGCTTCTGATTTCAAGACCCTTCTCGCAAAATGGGGTTTCGTGTAGTACCGTACAACATTCCGTTTGCGTGGCGCACGCACAATGCCCAGCGGAACGCATTAGCTATGGGCCGCATCGAGGATTAGCGGCGCATTTGACAAGAAGAGCGGATTTAGATGGCGACAGTGTCGCGCGCACCCTTCTCCCATAGGCTGGCATAAATTTGGGGATCGACCGAGCTTTCGCTCACAATCAAATTCTCGGAAGCAACGCAGCAAAAGTAGCTCTGACTCTAACCTCAGTAACTCTAGCACAAATCGCAAGAATGACGACGAGACTGACGCATTTGAGTCAGTTTGGCAAATATTCAATTTCCAACAAGTACTCTGTCTCTGTACTTTAGTTCCAGTTGCTTTATTTAACTACCGTTAATGTTAACTTGAGTTAACTGATCTTTGGTTACCGCAACATCTTTTATGCCAAAACCTATATTCTAAAAGTAAAACATTACAAGTTCCCTCGACTAGCAGTCTTCTCAGGTCTGAGCGCGGCGGTTGTGCTTCTGACGACGTCGTGGTGGCTGCAAAAGGCGAGTGGGGAGCCCCCACTTCTCGAGCTGCTCAACAGTATACGACAAGAGATCAGAGAGGTCAACGACGGACTCAACGAGACTGACAGCAAGGTACATACTTTTGCACTGGCAGAATATTGTAAATCCTCCAATAAGCGCCCCACCCCCTCGAATAGGCGCCCCTCCTAGAGGCAGGTCGAAAAAATAAGCGCCCAGGGCGCTTATTGAAGGATTTACGGTACCTACTTGGTGTCCCACGGTGGGTGTTTCAACTTTGATGAGCTCCCGCACGCCGCTGCGTTGACCGATTTTGCTGAAATTTTGTACATAAGTACTACCAAGTGTAACTTAGACATCTGCAAAATATCAGCTCTCTACACTCATTCGCGCGTGAATCCAGTACCAAAACGAATAATTCGTCAAAGACGTTGGGCCTCGTGGAGGAGGCCCTGCAGCAGCAAGAGCAGCTGGTGGGGCCTGATTATGGGTTTGCAGACTAGCTTTGATTCGATTGTTCGAGAGCGTGCTACAAGCTACGATGTTCGTTCCAACACCGCTCAAAAGCTCAACTTGTGTCCTTTGTGGTGGTACAAGTCGCGCCAAAGTAGCTGCAACTAAGCCAACTTTGTAGCTGCCACAAGCCAACGAGCCAACACAAATTGTCATCTTATGCGTTTTGGGGCCGGATTCACGTGTGAATTAGTGTAGGGCGCTGAAATTTTGCAGGTATCTAAGTTACACTTGGTAGCACCTATGTGCACGATTTCAGCAAAATCGGCCAACGCAGCGGCGCGCGAGAGCTCATCAAAGTTGGAACACCCACCGTGGGACACTCTGTATGTAGGTATTGTATGTATCTATGTAGACTAGGTAGGTAGCAGTCACAATTCTCAAATCTGTGCACTTGCACAGCAATCAATAAATTGATAGGTGTACTGTATTTTGCCTTCAGATTCTAAGGAAGGTAATTTTAAGGAAAGTGGTACTGCCACACTGAAGACGAACAAACAATGGCAATGTTGACCAACGTGTTGCGAAGTGGGATGTTGAAGAGTGTGCTTGACTGGACACATCAGTGGCGCGTGTCTGCACTCAAGCGTGTATGCTCGTGCACAACAGGTCAACGGCCTGGTGACCAGTGCGCAGACTCACGATACGAAGCTGGACGCCCTCTTGCGCACCGACGGCGAGCACAATCAGAGACTGGACGGCATCGAGGGCGATTTTACTCAGCTGCACACATTTGTCGCCTGCCCATACGGATGGACACTACACGACGACATCTGCGTCAACTTCTTCAGAATTTCGAAGTTAGTTTTTTTCGCCGCGCCTCAGCGCGGCGAGGTGTATATATACGGATGACAATGTGTGTGTGTGTGTGTGTGTGTGTGTGTCTGTCTGTCTGTCTGTCTGTCCGCGCATCGAAATAAGATATGTGACATATGTGGTCAAGTAGAGTCAAGGTCGCTGAGTACGGATCCAGTGTCCGTTCCTGTTGCTAATTTCGCATTTTCGAGATATTCGCAATTAAAATTCCAAAATGTCAAAAATCGACTTTTTCGCCTGATGAGCTAGCGGCGAAATTTCTTCAGAAATGGAAAGAGCATAGACCGCGGATAATTTGTAACAAAAAGGAATTTTTTTGCAAATGTGGAATTTAATAGAAATACACAATTTTTTAGCAAAATTCCATAAATTGACACAAATAGAACGTCATTTATTGACGAATATAAATGCAGAAATGGATAGGTCGAACGCCAATAAGAATTTGTGACATGGTTTTACAGTTTTGAAAAATTGCAATTTAGAGATATTTACAACTAAAACACGAAAATGTCGAAAATCGACTTTTTCACCCGATTAGCTAGCGACGAAATCCCTTCAGAAATGGAAAGAGCATAGACCGCGGATCATTTGTAACACAAAGGAAATTTTTTGCAAATGTGGGTGGAATTTAATAGAAATACACGATTATTTAGCAAAATTCCATAAATTGACACAAATAGAACGTCATTTATTGACGAATGTGAATGCAGAAATGGATAGGTCGAACGCTAGTAAGAATTTGTGACATGGTTTTACAGAATCGAACAATTGCACAATAGGAATATTTACAATTAAAATACAAAAATGTCGAAAATTGTTTTTTTCGCCTGATGAACTAGCGACGAAATTCTTCAGAAATGGCAAGCGCATAGACAACGGATAATTAGTATAACAAGAGAAAATTCTTGCGAACGTTAAATTTGATAGAAATTTTCAAAATTTCGACAGAAATGCCAAAATTCCATAATTGCCAAGACTGTTGTTCATTGATAAATGTCAACGCAGAAATACGTACAAATCAAACGGAATTCCTAGTAGAGAACGACTGCACCAACATTTGGCAAGTTTTTTTGTTCGATGTGGCGTATTCCCACAGGAATAAAACTTCAGATGAACGGCGTCGTATCATGCCGATAACATATAGCGAACGCGGCGATATCACTGAGCTTTAGATCAGCTGTACAGATAACCGTATCGCGTGAATAGCTGCACTTGGTTTGCGGCACACGTTCTCAAGATACCTTCTCTAGATACGGCTAATGGTGTGTGTAAAGTTCACTATACTGTTCACCAAGGTTTGGCAAGCACATCGTATAGGTTGAACTTTTTTCGCCGCGCCTCAGCGCGGCGAGGTGTATATATACGGATGACAATGTGTGTGTGTGTGTGTGTGTGTCTGTCTGTCCGCGCATCGAAATAAGATATGTGACATATGTGGTCAAGTAGAGTCAAGGTCACTGAGTACGGATCCAGTGTCCGTTCCTGTTGCTAATTTCGCATTTTCGAGATATTCGCAATTAAAATTCCAAAAGGTCGAAAATCGACTTTTTCGCCTGATGAGCTAGCGGCGAAATTTCTTCAGAAATGGAAAAAGCATAGGCCGCGGATAATTTGTAGCACAAAGGATTTTTTTTGCAAATGTGGAATTTAATAGAAATACACGATTATTTATCAAAATTCCATAAATTGACACAAATGGAACGTCATTTATTGACGAATATGAATGCAGAAATGGATAGGTCGTACGCCAATAAGAATTTGTGGCATGGTTTTACAGTTTTGAAAAATTGCAATTTGGAGATATTTACAATTAAAATACGAAAATGTCGAAAATCGACTTTTTCACCCGATTAGCTAGCGACGAAATTTCTTCAGAAATGGAAAGAGCATAGACCGCGGATCATTTGTAACACAAAGGAAATTTTTTGCAAGTGTGGAATTTAACAGAAATACACGATTATTTACTAAAATTCCATAAATTGACACAAATAGAACGTCATTTATTGACGAATGTGAATGCAGAAATGGATAGGTCGTACGCTTATAAGAATTTGTGACATGGTTTTACAGTTTTGAAAAATTGCAAATTAGGGATATTTGCAATTAAAATACGAAAATGTCGAAAATCGACTTTTTCACCTGGTGAACTAGCGACGAAATTCTTCAGAAATGGCAAGCACATAGACAACGGATAATTGGTATGACAAGAGAAAATTCTTGCTAGCGTTAAATTTGATAGAAATTTTCAAAATTGTGATAGAAATGCCAAAATTCCATAATTGCCAAGACTGTTGTTCATTGATGAATGTCAACGCAGAAATACGTACAAATCCAACGGAATTCCTGGTATCGCCGATTACGGATCCGATGAGTTTTGCTGTTGCTAATTTCAAAATGAATGTGGGTGCAACGTTTGAAGTTTGGAATTTTTCGACAAATTATCTCTATTTGCAATGTTACGGTGCTTACGGGGCATATCGATCGTGCGGACGTGCTAAAGCACCGTAGTCTGCTGAATAGACGCCAACAGAGAGTATAAGAGCGCGGTTTTGAGAACCGCTGTGATGCGACAGCATGGCGTAGGCGGGAAAGGCGCCGGATCGCGCGCAAAAACGTGCGAGCCGACCGAGGTTCGATCCTCGGCGACCATTTTGCCTTTTTTGCTGCGCTTTTCTCTGGTTTTGTCATTTACGTTTTGACACCGAACAGCCAAACAATCATCGGCGTAGCGGCTTCTGCTTTCTCCACGTCAGCAAAATTTTGACATAACCTTAAATCTCTGTGTCAAATGCTACCGGTAGCGAGTTTCGTTCGAGTATACCTACGCTCACACCACCACCCCGTCGATTGGCATCTTGTCACACGATGGCGTCGATAACACCCAGCGAAGTGTTGGCGTCCGTATGTGTTGAGTCATCGTCGTAGTTGCGTCCGGTTGCTCCAAACCAAAAGTGGGCCAATCTGTTGACCGAGCCTCAAAGCTCTGATAGTTGTGTTCAGACGCTAGCAAGTTTCCATCTTTGGCAAGTTTTTTTGTTGGATGTGAGGATTTCACACAGCTAGAAACTTTACATGAACGGCGTCGTATCACGCCGATAACATATAGCGAACGCGGCGATATCACTGATCACTTAGATCAGCTGTACAGACAACCGTATCGTGGTAATAGCTGCACTTGGTTTATAGCAGGCATTCTCAAGCTAATTTCTCCAGATGCGGCTAATGATGTGTATTAAGTTCACTATACTGTTCACCAAGATGTCACAGACACAAAGTATAGGTTGAACTTTTTACACACACAGCTTGTTACGCACACAGCTTGTTTCTGGTTTGTTACCTATTATCGTTCTTCGCTTTCCTGCAAATGTCCTCTTCATAGAACATGGCAAGAAGCGAGAGATCACTGTTTCCGATCCTTCGGAGGCGACCTCTTCAACCCCAAGACAAGGGAACTCAACGACCTTCTTGCCACTCGTGAGTTGAGGACAGACAACCACATATCAAAGGTGAAGGAATGTGAATGGCACACAAAAATGTAGGATACAAACGAGCTCAAGCTTTCGTAACTGGCATCCTAAAGAATTCTGAATGCAAACCGACGGATTGAGCGGAGTACAGTACAGACAGAAGCCAGAGTGAAGTGTGCGTTGTACCGGAGTTTTCCGCTAAGCGCGCCCTCTCTACGCCGACTTCAGCCCAACGAAGTCATGACAGGAGGGAGCGGATACTCGGAAAACTCCGGTACCCAACACCGTTGGACAGGCGAAGGACGATGGTTTATCGATCTCTTGCCCAATCAGTCAATAGATGTTTCGTGTTCTCTCGCCGTATGCATTGGGGGAAGGGCTACTATTGAAGTGACACATCTCCTTGGTGTCCGCCCGTCGTGCAAAGGCATCAACGAGACATACACACACTTCCTTGTCTCCGTTTCAGTGGTGGGTGGATACAATGTCTTCGTGTGGATTGGCCTCAACGACATCGCCCGCGAGGGAGACTACCGCTGGACAGACAACAGCCCCGCCACATACACGCAGTGGGGGAGCGGTGAACCCAATGGTGGTGGCAGTCACGACTGCGTCTACTTCTACGGCGGCGCCAACAAATGGTACGACTACGCCTGTACATACCGCCTCTACTTCGCCTGTGAGCGAGGCCGCCTCTGAGGAAAGGGAGGGGAGGCAGTGACAATCACCCACTCACCCTCTCTCTACTCCTCCACCTGTTGTATTGTAGCTGCAGGTGATGCCTGTATCTGTGCTTGTGAAAGCATTCATTGTGTGGTGATTGTTCGGGCGACCATCCAGCCGTCAGAGATATGAAAGATAAATGTGTAGCACAATCGATGGTGTTTGCAATAATAGTCCGGAACGTTTGAAACTGTGCAACATGGCCCCAGTCAAAAGCAAACTTGCACCAATTAGGCCCCAGATGCTGGCTGTGGCTCTTATATGGATGACTGTTCGCCACTCCCACAGCTCTACTCTTAGTTAATTGCACTAGGCACCTATGTACATACATACAAGTAGTACAGCTGATATTCAGGGGCGGGGTCTGATCTTGGACGGGGTCTGATCTTGGACGGGGTCTGATCTTGGACGGGGTCTGATCTTGGACGGGGTCTGATCTTGGACGGGGTCTGATCTTGGACGGGGTCTGATCTTGGACGGGGTCTGATCTTGGACGGGGTCTGTTTGTCCGCCGCCCAGTGCCCACTTCAATGCGCCTATTGGCGTGCTAATTGAGCAGCAAACTTTTTTGGCAGTAGATTTTTTGGGCAGTAGATTTTTGGGCAGTAGATTTTGGGCAGGTAGATCTGGAGAAATCAGGCAGTTCTCTCGAAAAATGGCGCACGAGAAGCTTAAGGAAGTCTCACGCGACGACGAGCCAGGAATATATGAATAAACGAACCCGTGAGGGTCTCGAAAAGATTCGTTCAGATACTTCTACGAGAGGTTCAGACCCCATCAGCGGCCGTATCGTTCTTCCGAAGGACGTTCGCGAGAAATTCAAGCGAACCGTCAGACCTGGCGAAAATGGCAAGACGACAAAGGACAAGTCGCCGCAACAAGTCTAATCGTAAACGTTCAGAGACAGACGGCCGACAGAGATCCCAGAACCAGAGAGGACAAACACGCGGCACTTCGAGAACAACAACCGCGTATCCGGCCGATAGTTACGCGGCCGCTAAGCCATCACGCCAGGCAGCCTATCTGTCGGGAGGCGGCAAAGCCGCGCTCCAAAAGACTTCTAATTCAGGCACTCGATCAGCTCAGGCCACTTCCACGACTACCATACCTAGGACAATAGGTCCATGTTTTACCTGTGGCGAGGAAGGCCATAGAGCGAGGAACTGTCCAAAAGCACCACAGAATGTGGCTGCTAAAGTGGTATATGCGTCTTCAGATAGCGATTCAGATGTCGACGACGGCGGCATCGCCTACGTCAGCCACGACGACGGCGACTCACAACTGGACGGCGACGGCCAAGCCTTCCAAACCAGACGACCGCCGAGAACAGCGGCGACAGCGATTCTAGCGACGGAGAAGTAAATACCATCACAGTTACAGTGTGCAATGTGAGTGAACAGCGCACTCCATTGGTGGGACCGAAGGTTCGGCTCCCCTGTATAGTCGAAGGCGTCATAGTAGACGCCATGTTAGACACAGGTTCATCAGTCTCCATCATGAGCCAAGCCATGTGCAACAAGATCGCGGAAGGCAAGAAGGATCCCGACAAAGAGTGGTGGGACAAAGGCCAGTGGATTCCGCCGAACAAACTTCAGCTGAGGGATTATTCCCATCAGGAGATAAAGGTAACTCGTTGGTACCCGGTGCAAATGTGCGTCGCGGGCAAGACAATCAAGGTGCCGATCATCATCAATCCAGCGACCTCTAGTCATGAGGTGCTCTTGGGCACCAACTTCATGAGCCTCATGGGCGCCAGCCTGTGCGTCACAGATCCCCCATTTAGTTGGAGGATGACACCGGCGACCATAACTAAGAAAGCGCTTCACCCAACTAAAGATTCAGTTTTAGTGGAAGAAGGAGAAGCGCAGGCGTCACCTACGGTGGCCGCCAGTGAGAAAGACGGCTCAGCCTTCGAGAGGGACAAGCCAAAGCGACGAGCGGACGTCAAGGAGCAATCGACCAGCCGATCGTCCAAATCTTTCTCCCAATCGGTCGATGGTGTTGCCAAGGAAAACCGTAATTTCGTTAAGGCCAAAGTCGAGTCGAAACAAGATTCTTCGACAAGGAAATCTTCCCCAGTCTCCAGGGAAGCAGACAACAGCTTCCAAGGGCGCTTCCAGCACTTTTCGGAAGCCGCCGACCTCCTCGAATAATAGTACTACCACCTTGCATTCTCCCCGCGATTCAGGAAAGATTGGTACGTCGCTCGGTGCTGCAACAGCTAGACAGCCGACAACGGGCAAGAATACCTTCGTACGGAAACCAGCTTCCGACCGCCCACGGCCGAAATCTGTTCCCTCTGGGCTCAGTGCAAAAGATGGTAGCACTAATTCGTCGTCGTCGGCCACAGCCACTTCAAAACCAGACTCGACCAAACGACGGTCTGAGTATCAGACCCGTAGCAAAACCACTTCAGTTCAGGGTTTAGATGCCAACTGGACAATGAAAGACAGGGCAACCATCGCCACAGCATTCGAACAAGGCCCAAGCCACCTCCTGGAAGCAGTCGAGAAGGCCAACCAGAAAGCTCGAGTGCGCCTTCTGAAGCAGAAGGTGAAGGAACTGGCCACCGACCAGGCAACCGCCTGACGGGACGAGGGCGCTCAGGCCAACATCGTTGTTACTAAGCGTTCCTACGTTCCCCCTAATTCAGTTGCAGTTGTTGATGTACAACCTGTAGCGCCCTTCACTACCGAGGTATACGGTATTGAGCGATTCGAAGTCGGCGGAGAAGGCCGAGGAGTTTTTGTGGGGCCGTCACTCCACATAGAGCCTTCTAACCAGACCACAATGCAGGTTACGGTGCGAAACCTGTCGGCGTATGGAATCCACTTGCGGAAAGGGCAAGATATGGGTTCGGTGTACCAAATCGAATCCATTTGTGAACAGGACCTCAGGTCACCGCTCATTAGCGTACACCGTAAAGGTGCTACGGAGGATTCCACCATTAATCTGGTCACTTACAATACCCCGGCTGAGAATCGAGCCCACTTTCAAGCAGTGCGGCAGAAATTAGAGTTGGGCAACGACCCGGACACGGCGGAAGCCCGGGCCGAATTGCTCCGACTTGTGGAACAATATCATGACGTGTTTGCGCTAAACCTTTCAGAATTAGGCGAAGCCAAGGATTTCGAGTACACCATCGACATTACGGAGAAACCACCGAAGCAGCAACCACGTCGTCTGCCCTACAACAAACGGCAGGAAGTCTATGAGCAACTGCAGGAGGCGATCGACGCCGGTATCCTCGTTCACTCGGAGGGAAGCGAGTACGCCTCCCCCATAGTGGCGGTAAGGAAGAAAACCGGTGAACTCCGGATTTGTTCAGACTTCAGGATGTTGAACGCCAAAACCGTCGTGAATGCTGGCACATTGCCACGCATAGATGACATCTTTCAGAATATTAGCGCGCTGAAACCTAAATGGTTCTCAGTTCTCACTAATTGATTTAGCCTCAGGCTACAATCAAATTAAATTATCCAAGGAAGCGCAACGAATGTCAGCCATCGTCTGCGGCACGTGGCATCTCGAGTGGACTCGACTTCCATTCGGCATGACCAACGCGCCGGTGTGGTTCATGAACTACATGCAGAAGACCTTAGGCGGCATCGACGACCAGCGCATTTTCATCTTTTTGGATGATATTGTCGTTGTGAGTGAGGACTTACAGACTCACCTCAAGTTACTCCAAAAGATATTCGCCAAACTGCGCGAAGTTCAACTGCGACTCAAGCCCAAGAAGTGCGAGTTCTTGTGCAAATGCGTCAAGTTCCTGGGACTTTTACTTGACCAGGAAGGCATCCGGACAGACCCGGACAAAGTCTTGGCAATCACCGATTACCCACCGCCTAGAAATATCAAAGAGCTACGACAATGGCTCGGAATGGCGGGCTACTTTCGAAAATTTATCGAACAGTTCAGCGTTTTAGCCAAGCCCATGACGCGCCTCCAGGAGAAGGACGCGCCGTACGTCTGGTCCGACGAGTGCCAGGCCGCATTCAACGAACTCAAGACTCGGCTTACGAAGGCCCCAGTGTTGGCGCATCCCAACTTCGCGAAACCCTTCTACATCGAGACGGACGCGAGCGTCGACGGGATAGGAGCGCAGCTACTGCAGAAATACGGCGAAGACAACGGTTATGCGGATGCGCAAACATTAGCATCCATAGAGAAGCCAGTCATTCGACTCGGCGATTTCAAACCGATAGCTTTCATTAGCAAGGCTTTCAACAAACATGAGCGCAATTATGCGGCTTCAGAACAGGAGTGCCTAGCAAATTTACGCGCAAACAGGTTATGCGAGCGAGAAAGAACAAGCTCGACGGAAAGCAGCTTACGACAAGCGAGCGGTGCCAAATGTCTACAAAGAAGGCGACATTGTCTTCTTCTATAGCCAGCGCCACCGCCGAGGAAAATTGTATAAACTGCTAAATCCGTATGTGGGTCCGATGCGTATTGTGCAGTTGCGTGGAAACACAGCGGTGTTGCAATATGTCGACAAACCGGACCAATACGAGAAGGTTCATCTGGAGAAATTGAGTTTGGCGTATACCGCACTCGCCAGTCTCCAGGGTGCGGCCAAACCTAGAATGAAATAGTCAATCTGCCATGTTTGGCAGAAGGTCACTACTGATTGGCCAGTTTGGCCCAATCCAACCAATCAGCGATCGATTTGCGTGCAGCGTGTATAAGTCGTTTCAGGACCCAGCGCAAATTCGACCGTCGTCCACTCCGGAGAGCCGATGATGTCATGCAACGCCGATCAAGCGTCCTTGATGTTATCAAGGCTGGATATAAGCGGCGATTCTGCTCACTTTCGTCACTTTTCCCCAGTGACTTTCTGAGCTCTCTAAGGAGAAACTCTGCTCAAATAAGACAGCAAAATTCTTCCGTTTCTGCGGCAAG
>JASAMZ010010178.1:0-15409 GCA_030248115.1 Linhomoeus sp. GSCO2_2
GCTATGTCATCTACTTCGTTCCGTTCATGTGCTCATTTTCAGGCGCCGGAGGATGAGATAGAAGATGAGCTGGCCACGATTCGAGCCCAGATGGCCTACTGCAAGATCGCCCTCTCTCAGACCATGAACGACTGTGACGAAGACGACAAACGAGCGAAATTGCTGGATGACGCGGCCGAAACTTGCGCCGAGATCTTGAAGCAGAAGTAGGGGGTAGCTAGAGGGGCACTCCCTCCCTGCCCTCCCACCCTGCCCTCCCCTCCCCCCCCCCCTCCCCTCCCTCCCTCCCTCTCTCTCCCCCCTCCCTCCCTCCCTTCCCTCCTCTCCCTCCATCTCCCTCCCTCCCCTCCTTCCCTCCCTCCCCTCCCCTCCCCTCCCCCCCCCCAATCTGCTATTATCATTGTTCAGGCCTTCGGATACAGTAGCCCTGGCGTCCGCTTCCAACAACTCCCTTGTGATCACGAACGAGCGCAAGAGCGCCCAGGGGGCCCTGGACCAACTGAACCAGTTCGAGGCTCGCAAGAAGCTGAAACTCTGTCAGGGCCAGTCGGTGGAACAGAAGATGACCTCGGCTCAGAAGAGGATTCTGTGCTTGAATGGGGCCATCCTGCAGTTGCACGCCAATCAGGTAGTCGGAGAGTGGAGTGTAAGTTGTAAAAGTAAGAGGAAGATTTGTGCAAAAGAAGAGAATATAATCCGTCAAGGTAGTTTGAGCGTGTGTAAATCAGTGAAAAAGTGACAGGGGTCTTGAAAAAAGAGCGAAAAATTTGCAAAAGAATATTTTATAATCTTGTTATAGAACACTTCGTTAAAGTGGGAGGATATTTTGAGCAGGTGTAGGTATAGAGCGGTGCAGAACCACCCTCTATGTAAATTGATTGCTGACAACGAGTGAGTGAAGGCGATAGGGCAACCACGGATTCTGTTCCAACATTCCAAAGACTGTAACAGCCTTATACCCATCCTATACCCCCCTCACAGCTGGAGCCCTGCCGGCGGGCGGTGCAGGAGTTGCGCGACAAGCACCAGATGGTCAAGGAGGCCGTCCTGTTGGAGAGCGCCCTGCTGTGCAGGCAGAAGGAGTTCGACAAAGCAAGGAAGGCCCTGCATGAGTTCAAGAATGCAGTGTCAGAGAATGGACTGGATGAAAAGGAGTGGAGAGAGATCGACTTCGCCGCCGCGCAGATCTCCCTGATTGAGGGTGGGTGGGTGGGGGAGGGAGGGAAGGGAGGGGAGGGCGGGAGGGAGGGAGGGAGGGAGGGAGGCAGGGAGAGACTGGGAGGGATGGAGGAACGTAGGAGGGGAGCGGGAGTGGTGGAAAGCAAGAAGGGGGGGGGGGGGAGGGCGTGGGAGTGGAATGCTAACACGAGAGCGAACCCGGAAGTGTTGGCTTGGGCGAACAAGCTGTTTTAAAAAGTGGAGTGGTTTGATTAATAAAGAGTGGTTTGTGTGTGTTTTAATGTGGAAGAGTAAAAGAGTGGATACTTTTGTAAAGTATTTCGAAGCCTTTCCGATATGACGCGCGCCCGCCCGGAGTCCACTATTCATGCGCTACTTCTGACACGCGCCTTTCTGAGGGGTTCTTGCAAGGCAACATTGGGATCGCCCGGGATTATTTTTATACTCCACAAAAAGTGTGGAGTATATAGCGATTGTGCGCGAAACGCAGAAAATTACAGTCAACGGCGTTCGCGCGTGAAGCGGCCGATTTCCAAACGGTCTTTTGCGTTGGGTAGGCCTAGTAAGTGGGCAGGGTGGACACCAAACGGGGTCACGCTGCGGGACCCCGTTGGCGGGAAATTCAAAAATTTAAATTTTCAAAGTACTGAAAAATGGGTTAAACAAGGTAGAACTCGAAAAAGTTGCATATAATGGTATATACTATCTTTTGATATGTTGTAGTACTCGATAGGGCCGAGGGTGGTAAAAATGAATTGGATCGCTGCGGGACCCATTTTGGCGCCAAATTTGAAAAATTCGCGATTTTTGGCCCTTTTCCAACTTTGACGGGCTGCTGTGCGAGCTAGGTGGCAGCTAGAGCGGCGAGACCACTCTTGTTGCTCCTTCCCAGATGTCCTCTATCGAATGAGCCATGAACGGAGAAAATCGGGCGAAACACAAAAAACTTTCTTACACTGCGACTTTTTTGACTCTGGGGCCGAAAATTGCGATTTTCGCGTTTCGGCGCTTCTAGCGCTCGAATGCGTAGCCAAATCGTTCCAAAAGTGGTTTTAAACGATTCTACGCTTAAATCTGGTCCAGAAAAGTGTTTCTGAGAAATGTTTGCAGCTACAGTATCCCTGCCGCGTCTATTTGAATGTTGGGTGTCGGGTCGACTTTCGCAATATTACACTCGATTTCAGGGTTTTCGGGGGCGCTGATCACGAATTTGGCATTCGTTTGGCGTTTGAATGTAGTTTTACCATGCGTATGACGGATTTGTATGCTACCGTACCCCAAGTTCAGAGTTCAGAGTTCAGAGTTTCTTCCTGGACCAAACCGACACAGTACAAAGTACCGTAATCCAAACGCGACGCGAATGGGGTTGACCAGTAGAACAAAGAACAGTCGTGGAATTTTATCACTAGTTGATTTCTACCTCTGGGAGAAGTCGCTTGCGTGCAGTGCAGAGTTTCAGTTCCCGGAGTCCATAGGAAACTAGGGGTGTTGTATGTCGACGCTGGGGTACTTTGGGATGTAGATCACGAATTCGGCATTACTTTTGCGATTGGGTGTGTCAGGAGGCCACAACAGCAGAGGAGTCACCGTGCATAGGAGTTCAAATTTGTGGAGTATACTGCGTCCCCCGGACGACTTGCCTGGTTTTGAGCAAGACACACGCATTTCTGAGCGGTTGTTGCAGGGCAACATTGGGATCGCCCGGGATTAATTTTTTTAGCAGACGAAGTTGTTCGTAAGACAAGGGTTTAAAAAAACAAAAGTATTTCTTTAGGAATGACCGTTCAACAACTGCCTCAACGTAAGTTTTCAAACGGTCGAACGAATGCCGGTCTACAACGTAAGGCGAGCGAGTTAGGGCCGCTTTGCTGTTTGAGCCTTCAGGTTACTGTAGCGCGCGCAATTCAAACTTATGAATCTCGACATCTCTTAACGGAATGATCAGTGTGACGAAACCTATTCAACAAACTCAAGATCGTCTCTTTACGACGGAAGACGAGCGAGTTAGAGAAGTTTTGCGTTCTGAACTTTTGGGTTACTGTAGCTCGCGATATTCAAACTTTTGAGTTTTGACCAATAGAAGAACAAATGATCAGTGAGCCAAGAGCTATCCAGCAACCCAAGATCGTCTCTCTACGACGCACGCTGAGCGAGTTAGAGCGATTTCTATGCTAAAAACGCGAGAATGTCGCTTTTCGTGGTGCGTGTTTGCGTAATTAACAAATTTTTTACGCCAAGTGAAAGAGCACGTCGAGACCTTTTAGTTGACCTATCGCGCGCCGCTCTACGACGTAAGACGAGCGTGTTAGAGCCGTTTTGCGTTTTGGACTTTCGAGTTAGTGTAGCGCGCGCAATTCAAACTTTTGAATTTCGACTTCTCTTAACGGAATTATCAGTGTGCCGAAACCTATTCAACGAACTCAAGATCGTCTCTCTATGACGGAAGACGAGCGAGTTAGATAAGTTTTGCGTTTTAAACCTTTGGGTTACTGTAGCTCCCGAAATTCAAACTTTTGAGTTTCGACCAATAGAAGAACAAATGATCAGTGAGTCGAGAGCTATCCAACCAACCCAAGATCGTCTCCGTACGACGCACGCTGAGCGAGTTAGAGCCATTTCTGCGTTAAAAACGCGAGAATGTCGCTTTTCGTGTTGCGTGTTTGCGTAATTAACAAAAGGTTTAATGCCAAGTGATAGAGCACGTCGAGACCTTTTAGTTGACCTATCGCACGCCGCTCTACGACGTAAGACGAGCGAGTAATAGCCGTTTTCACTTTGAACCTTCGGGTTACTGTAGCGCGCGCAATTCAAACTTTTGAATTTCGAAGTCTCCTGCGACATTACCAGTAAGTCGAGAGCTATCCATAAAGCCCAAGATCTCCTTCCTACCACTTACCGACGCCGAGATATGAGAGCGTGACGAACGCACGCACGCACGAACGCACGGACGATAAGCTCTCGTAGGGGTTCGCCCGGCTGAGGCCGGGCGAAAAAACCAGCCTAAGCCTTCGAGCTTCCGTTCCACTACTCAAATTTCTCACACTCCTCTCTCTTTCTGCAGGCAAGGCCAAGTCAGCGGCCGACTCTGTCACTTCCTTAGAAGACTCTTATCAACCGGCATTAGTTAGCCTTTCCGTCGCCCTCTATCTCTCGGTAGACGACCCGAAATCCGCCACAAACCTGCTGAGGGAGGCCTGCGACCATTTTCGGAAGACAGAGGTGGGAATTTCTGGAAAAATTTGCTTTGAATCGTAGAAAAATCAGAAAATTTGTCTATTATAGCCAGAAGGCGAGCAGTTGCCAGTCCTTTTGGAGCACTGCGCAAAATTGTGTGCGCGTTTCGGCGAAGAAAAATGCGCCTCGCAGTGTCTTGAAGAATTGAGAAGGTGAATTTTTATACTCCACAAAAAAGTGTGGAGTATATAGCGATTGTGCGCGAAACGCAGAAACTTTGAGTCAACGGCGTTCGCGCGTGAAGCGGCCGATTTGCAAACGGTCTTTTGCGTTGGGTAGGCCTAGTGGGTGGGCAACCTGCACGACATATGGGGTCACGCTCCGGGACCCCGTTGGCGGGAAATTCAAAAATTTAAATTTTCAAAGTACTGGAAAATGGGTTAAACAAGGTAGAACTCGAAAAAGTTGCATATAATGGTATATACTATCTTTTGATATGTTGTAGCACTCGATAGGGCCGAGGGTGGAAAAAATGAATTGGATCGCTGCGGGACCCATTTTGGCGCCAAATTTGAAAAATTCGCGAATTTTGGCCCCAGGTCGACTTTGACGGGCTGCTGTGCGAGCTAGGTAGCAGCGAGAGCGGCGAGACCACTCTTGGTGCTCCTTCCCAGATGTCCTCTATCGAATGAGCCATCAACGGAGAAAATCGGGCGAAACACAAAAAACTTTCTTACACTGCGACTTTTTCGACTCCGGGGTCGAAAATTGCGATTTTCGCATTTCGGCGTCTAGAGCGCTGGAATGCGTCGCCGAATCGTTCCAAAAGTAGTTTCAAACGATTCTACGCTTAAATCTGGTCTAGAAAAGTGCTTTGGAATAATTTTCGAAGTTACAGTATCCCTACCGCGTCCGTTTGAATTTTGGGTGTCGGGTCGACTTTTGCGATATCATACTCGATTTTGGGGTTTTCGGGGGCGCTGATTACGAATTTGGCATCCGTTCCATATTTAGATGATGTTTGAACATACCTATGACGAATTTGCATGCTACCGTACCCCAAGTGCAGAATTCCGGTTCATGAAGTCCATAGGAAGTTAGGGGTGTTGTATGTCGATTCCGGGGTTTTCGGGAGCGCTAATTCCGAATTCGGCATTAGTTTTGCACTCCGATACGTCAGCATTCCAAAACAGCATAGGAGTCACTATGCGTTGGAGTTCAAATTTGTGGAGTATACTGCGTCCCCCGGACGACTTGCCTGGTTACATTTTCGCGTCAAATTTCTACAACAAGCTCCGGTATTAAAAAGTTGAGTTTGTATTCTGACTGACATTGCAAAGAGTTGCGTTCTTTCTGCAGAGAGTGCGAGAGTTCATCGCCCGCATGCTCCGCTTCATGAGCTCCCGCTTCGCAAGAGGGTATTGCATAGCAATATTGATTTCGCCCGCAATTTCGCTTATAGACCAAGAACATCCCTCTTTCAAGCAACGCTTTTAAAAAAGTGACAACAAGTCTCTTTTAAAAAGCGGAGTGGTTTTGAGCTTTGAATTTTTACTGAGATTGTAGCAAGGCCCTTTCTGGTTTCGTGCAGCGTCTTTGACTCTCCTCGCGACTACACTTTTTGGAGTGGTCTTGCTACGCAACATTGGTATCGCTCGGGTTTAATTCTTTACACCAAGAAAATCATCTTTTCAGACTAAATTTTAAAAAAGACACTGGAATCTAACGCAAAACTACAGGTTAATTGTGAGCATGATTTGATGTTGGCTTGCAGTGAGCTCTTCAGCGATGTCAAGACCGCTGCTCTGCAACGCACGAGTGCCAAGATATAGCAAACCAAAATCTGCAGTTTTCATCGCGTTTTGATTACTGTAGCCCTCTCATTGACCTTTTGAAACTTTTTGTTGTCGGATTCTTGCTCAGGAGGTCGAGCGCTTCATTTTGATACGCGATTCGACTAGGTTCGATGAAGTTTTGACTTTTCGCGGACACTACTTCGGGATACTGTAGCGCGCAATTTTTAAAACTTGTTATTATTTCGACGTCACAGTTCGCGAGGGTAGTCCGAGGGCTACCCGTCGATGTGTCGAGCTCAACCCAGCGACGTCAGACAAGCGAGTGATTAAGCCCGAAGCAAGTGTGTCGTTTCCAGTTTTCGACGCGTTTTGGTTACTGTAGCTCTCTGTTTACACTTTTAAAATTTTTTGTTGTCGGATTCATGCTCAGGAGCTCGAGCGCTTCACTTTGATATGCGATTTGACTAGCTTCGGTCAACTTTTGTCTTAAAATGGACCTCACGTTGGGATACTGTAGCGCGCGAGTTTGAAAACTTATTTCAATTTTGAACACTCAGATGGCGAGAGTAGTCCGAGGGCTACCCGTCGATGTGTCGAACTCAACCCAGCGACGTCAGACAAGCGAGTTATTAAGCCCGAAGCAAGCGTGTCGTTTCCAGTTTTCGACGCGTTTTGGTTACTGTAGCTCTCTGTTTAAACTTTTGAAACTTTTTGTTGTCGGATTTGTGCTCAGGAGCTCGAGCGCTTCACTTTGATATGCGATTTGACTAGCTTCGGTCAACTTTTGTCTTAAAATGGACCCCCACTTTGGGATACTGTAGCGCGCGAGTTTGAAAACTTATTTTCGGTTTGACTACTCAGGTGGCTAGAGGAGTCCGCGGGCTACTCGCCGATGTCTCAAACTCCTTCCTACGACGTCAGATGAGCGAGTTATTAAGCCCGAAGCAAGCGTGACGTACGTACGTACGCACGTACGTACGTACGTACGTACGCACGCACGCACGCACGCCGAGCTCTTGATATGGTTCGCTCGGCTGAGGCCGAGCGAAAAAACCTTGTAAAAGCTTTCGCAAACAAATAACAGAGCACAAAAGAGCGAACTACGAGCAATCAAACCGTGTCGCACTTGTGCATGTAGCAAAGAGCGATCTTAGCGTTACAATCTCGAGAATGGCGTTTTCTGCGGTGCGTGCTTGCGCTATTGACAAATTTGTTGCTGCCGCATGAAAGAGCACGCCGAGAGCTTTCACCTGATATGTCGATTGCGGCTCTATGACGTAAGACGAGCGAGTTAGAGCCGTTTTGTGCTCTTGCACTTCAGGTTACTGTAACTCGCGAAATTCAAACTTTTGAGTTTCGACCAATAGGAGAACAAATAATCAGTGAGTCTGGAGCTATCCAAAAAGCTCGAGATCGTCTCTCTACGACGCAAGTTGAGCGCGCTAGAACGATCTTAGCGTCAGAATCGCGAGAATGGCGTTTTCCGCGTTGCGTGTTTGCGTAATTGAGCAAACTTTTGTAGCCGCATGAAAGAACACGTCGAGAGCTTTCACCTGGCGTGTCGATTGCCACACTACGACGTAAGACGAGCGAGCTATGGCCGTTTTGCGTTTTGACTTTCGGGTTACTGTAGCGCGCGCAATTCAAACTTTTGAATTTCGAAACCTCTTAACGGAATGATTAGTGAGCCGAGACCTATCCGTAGAGCCCAAGATCTCCGCTCTATGACTTTCCAACGCCGAGATCTGGGAGCGTTACGGACGTACGTACGTACGTACGTACGCACGCACGCACGCCGAGCTCTCGTATGGTGTCGCCCGCCTGAGGGCGGGCGAAAAAATTCCAAATTATTCCAACTTCAGACAGCGTCCCAACGATCCCAAACTCCTGGGGCAACTCATTCAAATCTACAGTAGATTCGACGCGTCCAAAGCGGAGCAAATCGGGCGTCAAGTGGCCGAGTTGTCGCAGGGATCGAGCGCGGATTCCAATCAGATATCGGATCAATTGGATTTGGAAGCGTTAGAGAATGCCGATTGGATCCTCTTCGGAGAGCGCTACCGTATCAAGAAGGAGGCCAAGCAGCAGCAGCAGACGCCCAAGGCGGTGCGTCGTGCGTGTTTTGAATGGCGGTGCGTAATTATCCACTCAGCGCGAATATCGACGCACTTGAAAAGTGGCACTCTTCTTGTTGGCCGGGCAATTGAAACTATATATACTCAAATTGGATCTTTGGTTTACCTGGTTTGTTTCGATATAATTCGCAAAATTTGGTGCAAAATTTCTACACAGTTGCTGGCTGCAGTTGTACTGGCCACGCGTGTTGCGTATTTTCGCTTCGTTTGTTTTGAAATTTGCGAGCTATTTCTTCCTCCGAATTCCAAAGGGGTCCCGATGCGCCATTATAGTAATCGCTAACCTATCGTTAGAGTACTCTTCCACCTGTCGTTACAGTAATATCACACATATCGTTGCGTTAAAATCCCACCTATCGATACAGTAATAGCCCACCTATCGTTACAGTAATCTCCAGCCCATTTTAGGGCCAAGCTGTCTCCACCACCACAAAGCCGAAGCGCAAGCGTCAGCGCAAGAAGCGCCTGCCTAAGAATATCGACCCCGACGGCCAGCCGCCCGATCCCGAGCGCTGGCTGCCGAAACAGGTGTCTGTGTGCTTTTCTATTTTGTGATTTGGTGAGATAAAAATCCTCATGCATACCGGGTGGTCGAAAAAGAAGTGGCACCCTTTGAGCGCTCACAACTTGCCCGTACGACTGCCGATCGCGTTGAAAATGTGCACAATTATTTTTCCTTTTGGTACCAATAAACACACCAAATCTCACCTAGTTTGGTTTTACAGATCCAGAGTTGCAGCGTTGTGAATTTTAAAGCCTTGCTCAAAAAATTAATCCCGGGCGATCCCAATGTTGCCTTGCAAGAACCTCTCAGAAAGGAGTGGGTCAGAAGTAGCGCATGAATAGTGGACCCCGGGCGGGCGCGCGTCATATCGGAAAGGCTTCGTAATACTTTACAAAAGCATCCACTCTTTAACTCTTCCACTTTAAAACACTCACAAACCACTCTGTATTGATAAAACAACTCAACTTTTTTAGAACAGCTTGTTTGGACCACCCGGTACAGTAGATCCTCCAATTAGCGCCTCTGGCGACCATTTTGTCACCCCAACCTTTCTCTGGGGGGAGGGAAGGGGGGCGCTTATTCAATCTCCTTCCCACTATTGGGGGGGGGGGTGGGCGCTTATTAGAGACAATGCGATTTCGAACATAGGAGCGATCGACATACAAGCGCAAGAAGGACAAGCGAGCCAAAGACAGGGAAATCGGCCGTGGGACGCAGGGCGCCGCCCTGACCGGAGCCCAGATGGACCAGCTGTGAGTTTGTGGCGATTTTTGTCAATTTTTTACGCATTTGCATTTCAATTTTGTTTTGAATTTGCGCCTAATTCGATCTAGGGACGCCGCGCTGACCGCCTCCGCCTCTGTGGGCCCCCCGTCGAGCGGGGCCCAGAAGGAGGGAGGGGGTCCCTCCCCGGGGGGTCCGGGCACCCCCACGGCGGGACCACGCCTCCAGAGGCCCCAAAACAAGCAGAAGAAGAAGAAGGGAGGCAAGAAGTGGTGAAAATGTGGAAAAAATTGATTTTTATTGTGATTAGCGTTCATTATTGCGTTTTGGGGGCTTTCCCGTCGTTGCTTCTTCCTAGGAATCGACGTTGTTGTGTTCTGTGCGCCTTTGTCTTGCGTTTTTTTTCTTCCAGGGTGTACGGTATTCTATGATGGGGTACGGTAAGGAACGCGTTTCCGAGTGAAATGAAGCGCTGTTGAGACTCGAGAGTCGCGGGCGAGAATGTGCGCAAAATTCGACGCTCTCGCACTATTTCATCACGATTACTGTAGTGTTTCCCAAAATACATAGTGTCCAAATCCCGCGCCCTACAGTACCCAATATGGCGTCAGCAACCACAAGACAGCAACAGAGCGAGGAGAGACGCAGAGCGGCGCTGGCTGAGCGCAGGAGGCAAAACAGGGATAGAAACGCTCAAATTCATAGTTCAATTGGAAATTCCTTGCCAAATAAGAAGATAAAATTCGAGGACAGTAGCGATGAAGAGAGCCCAGCGGTGGCTCGTTCAACGCGGGAGCTGTTTGAGGTGCGAGTTTTTGCTTGGGGTTTCGTTCTGCTCGAAAAATGGATTGGATACTGTATTTCTCACGTGGAGCGGAATTCGCAGAAGCTTTATTTGATTCCAGAAGATATTCCAATATTTAATACATTAAAATTTATGATTTTTGGTGCGTCGCACGTACTTTGGGAAGTGGTTTATTTGCGTCCTACATTACTTCAACGCTACCGTGGCCTTTCAGGATGACGACGACGCCGAAAAATCGACCACAATATCCGCCGAGTCCTTTCGCAAGCCGCAATACGAAGGGTCGGCCGGTCGAAAGCTATTTCAACTGGAGTCGAAATTCGGTGGCGACGCCAGATTTCGAATGGACTCGAGATTTTTGGCGGAATTCGGGAATGAAAAACCCGCAAATTCGGAAGATTCTGGGGAAAAGGACAAAAATATGGCCATTTTGGGCAAGATTCTGGGCAAGGATGTGGAGAAATTGGGGAACCGCAAACAAAATAGGGCCAAGGAGGGATATTCTGAGGATTCGAATGCCAGAGCTACAGTATCCAGTTTCGTGAGATTCGACCCCGACAACCCGGCCCACTACAAATACGAGGTGACAGAAAAATGCAAACGAAAAAGTATAATCTATGCGACTTTGGGGTGTGAGTTTTCCTTGCGAAGGTGGCGAAACCTGTGCTGTTGTATTCTTCGTACTATATACTGTGCACACCAATTGCAATTTTTGTCATTTCTCAAGTTTCCAATCATTTTAGCTGCGCGGTGGCAAAAACTCGCTTCCCGACGTCGTCGCCTGCACTCTGTCCCCCGAAGAAGCTACAGTATCCAAATCCAAGAAATCCAAAGTGAAAAAAGAACCCAAAGAAACTCATACAACGAATGAAATCGACCCAACCCTTCTCAAGGAGCGCTTTAGCGAGATGAAAACGGACTTTGCCGAAAGGTTGCGAAGAATGAGTCATCCGAAGTCAAAGTTCGATGATGAACAGCAAGGATTCTGTCTATTAAAAGCAGTCGGAAAGGCGGAATTGTTAGAAGAAAATTCTGAGAAACGTAGAAGTGAGAAAAAGCTATCCCTGCTCACGGACGCGCCTCAGGAGCACTTTGCGGCCAATTTGAAGGCGAGCGCGCAGTAATTTGTGGAATTTTGCGTAAATTATATAATGTGTTTGCCTTTTAGCCCTGGCAAAGAAAGCTCACAAGTTTGGCGGCAAAAAGCTCCGACGACAAAGAGTTCTCGTCTAGCGACGACGACGACGACGAATTCAAACCATCGAAATCCGATAAATCGAACCCAATTCCAAAATCGGATCAAAAATCAATACTTCCCAAAAGTGGGGCCTTTCCAAAGTCGCAGTTCTTTCTGGCGGCGAATTGCGACATTTTGAAACAAGCCACGGAAAGGTTTCGCCAAACGGACAGTTTGCAGAACATTAGGAAGAAGTGGGAAGTCTACAGGCCTAGTCTTATCAAGGTTAGGCGGTATTTTTGAAGGGGTTTAAGAGTGGTGTGAAGAAATGTTTTCGCGAATATCGGTTGCATTTCACTAACTGGACTCTGTGTGTAACCACTATCGATCAGTCAAGTTCCGTCCTAGGTACACTTCAAAAGACTTGCGTTGATCTAAATACTGGGTGGCCTACACAACATTTACGATTCTAACCGCTTATATCTCAGGCTAGGACAAACTTCACACCAAACTCACACGTCATAGACCACATGTGTCGAATTTCATTCGTCAAAATTTTAGCGAATATAATTCGACATATGGGTCTCCAACTTGTGTGCATTTGGTGCGATCAAGTATGTCCTAACCCGAGATATAAACGGATAGAATCGTGGCCTTTATTTCTGTAGTTCCAATCGCTGTAGCTGTTTGCGTAGCCGTGGGATGGGGATACCGTAATCCTTCACTTCGTGTCCCATTCAGATCTACAAGAAGCAGCGCAAGGACGCCCTGAGGCGACAGCGCGACGAGACGCGTCTGGCTGACAGGTGGCGGGCGAGGCGTGAAAACGATGATGATTACGAGGGCGATTTATGACAGTTTGAACTTTGAAGATGATGAACAGCACACAAGAGCTACTTTCCTCGCAAAACACGACAGAGAACTGAGCATAGTACTTGGTCGCCAACGGCGAAATACAAAACGTTTCACGAATCGCCAGTGCGTGCGTACGTCGGTGTGTCTGTGTGTCACAAGTTGGAGGAGGAGCTGGCGGCGCCGTGCGGCGGGGTCTGGGCCTCGTCGTGGGGCAGCAATTGTTGCTGTTGCTGTCCCTGACGCTGACGTTGCACCTCCTCGTCGCGCAGGAACTTCCACTCTTGCCTGAGGGCGATTTGCTTGGGTTGCTTTGCAATTGTCGATATGGCATGTCTGGGGGAGGGGGGGGGGACCACACCCCCTCCCCTGCAGAATGCCGCACCTCCCCCCCCCCCCCCCTTCCATACGTTGGCAATGGGAAAATTACCCTAAGGCTCTAATTCTTAGCGCATTGGCACTTAGACAGAAGTGCCAATCTTTTTGCCACATTCCACTTATTTGTCAATTCCGGCTCCCTATGCCAGTGGTTCCTGTGAGCCCACCCCCCCTCCCCTCCCCCCATACGTTCGCTTCTAGATTACTGTGCTTCGTACTGTGTAAAAACTTTGAACTTGAACTTTGAAGGGCTGTCTTCGGTGCAGCTCAACTACCGTACTCCATCATGCACAACACACGTGCATGCACACCTGCACATGGGGCAGTGCTGTTGGCCCGAGGCCTGGTGCGGCTGACTCTCCAGCCACTTCATGATGCAGTGCATGTGGAAGCAGTGCCTGCACACGCCCCACACCAGGGGGCAGCCGTCCCCCGGCCAGCGACACTCGGCGCAGCAGGCGTCGAACGGGTTCCTAGTGAGTAAGGGGAGTGGATTACGGTAGCTTCGGGGTTCCCAGTCGATTGACTTGACAGTAGACCACCCCACCATGCTTCGAAATCTAATTCAAAGGAGTACAAACTTGATAAATTCGCACATTGCGATCAGCTCCAAGTGCTGCAGAGGAATTTTGTAAAGATAAAGCCTTGTTTCGAACAAAGAGCTGATTCCAAAGCGCATCGCAATTGCATTGATCAAGTGTGTATCGGAGTCGGGCGGCGGAAATATCGACCGCGTTTTTGCGAATGCTAAACGAAGCATACAGCAAAGCTCAGCGAATCGCACCTGCAAATGCCGCAGGCGTCGTCTCGCGCCAGCCACTTCCATACTGCCACAGCGCGCCACTCGTTGATCGTCACCTGCAGAAAATCTCAAAAATTACGCAAATTTCAACAAAATAACCCTAAAAATGAAAAAAATTCCACTCGCCTTCAGTCGACTTTTGGGTGGCTTCTCCGCCTCGTCCCCAAAGGTGGGCGAGGAGGCTAGCGTACCACTACTCTCGGCGGGGGTTTGCGCGCCAATTTCAAAATTCTCCGCTGACGCTACGGATTTCCCGCTTGGGGTTTTGCGACGACGTTTGGTGGAACTTTCACCCTGTACGCTTGTGGCGCTACTATCTGCCGAGGCGGCGGCGTTTTCGTTGTTCTGGGGGCTTGCGGAGGCCTGAATTGGGTCGAAAATGTGTATTGCAAAAACATAGAGAAAAAGTACCTATAAGAAACATGTATGTACCTCTTGCTGCTGCTGACGCTGCTGGGAGGAGCGACGAGTGTTGTAAGGCATTTTCGAAGGAAGCGGAACGATTTCTACCGTATTCAGCAGTATTATTGAGCCACGTTCTCCTTGTCCTTCTCGTCCTGAAATAATGGCATTGTGTGAAGATAATACCGTATTTCTCCAATAAGCGCCCCTTCTAGAGATGGCTTGAAAAACAGGCACCGAGCTGGGTTATTGGAGTATCATCTACACGGTAGGGTGTGTGTGCGCGCGCGTCATAAGAGGTCAAAATTTACAATTTTCTGGCGTTTTTTTCGCACAGATTTTCAAATTTTCCACTCACCTGAGCCTTCAAACTCTTCAAATATCGAACGACGGCAGCCACCGCCTGAGGACTGGCTCCCTGCTCTATCAATTCGACTATCGCTTCTACCGTAGGCCTATCCAGGCCGCAGTTCAACAGTTGCGAGATCTCGAATAGGGCTGAAATTTACGCAAAAAATGTTGAGAAAAAAGAAATTCAATGAATATTTCTACAGTACACTACCGTCCAACCGTCGAGTCGCGTTTTCTTCTGAAGCGGGCTGTTCGCTCATACTATAAAAATTTTGGTTGTTGTATGTAGTACAAAGTGACAAAGTAAAACATCTTGCCAAATGTTACAGTAGTCAAACTGTATGGCATCGACCTACAGTAAGCCTCGTCTTGAAGCCTGCACAATTGCAAACGCGTTTATTCCAGCGCGAATCAACGAATAGCAAGAAATCGAGAATAAATACGTAGCGAAACCGTAGAAAATCTATACGCAACAGGTATTCTGTCAAAGTGTGGCCACACAACTCGAGCTCTCGCACTAGCCATCGAATGACGAACGGAGCGACACACAGTAGTGATACAGTAACCTAACGCGCACACAGCTACAGTAACCAGCTAACAATCTTTGGCACTTGTTGACTCAATTCGACGCGTTAAAATCTAATCGGAAGGAGTCAAAATCCAGCTTTTGACGCAGAACGGCGGTCAGCACGAATTCCGTCGAGTAGAGCGCTAAAAAAATTGTAAATAAAGAAATAAACGAATATAAGTTCAAATAGACAACAGAATATGTAGACACGTTAAACATACAAAGGCCATAAATCTATTCACATCAAATCCAGAACAAACAAGCAATTACCAATTCTGCACGAGCAGTAAGAGCGAATCATTGCAAAGTTACAGGAAAAAACACAAAAAAAATTTTAAAGACTAATATTACCCACCGATGCCGCACTCGACGGCCCCTCTGCACAGCTGGAGGTCTGTCTCGCAGGTGACCACGACGAATTCCACGTCGCGCTGGTAACGTGCACAAATTATTTTCAAGCAAGCCAAAACTCGTCAAAAATGCGCAAATCCTCAGTTGGTCACGCATTCTGTGCACAACAGGTCACCATTTTGCTGCGAGTTTCGGTTTGAACACATACGAT
>JASAMZ010010181.1:0-20000 GCA_030248115.1 Linhomoeus sp. GSCO2_2
CGTAAGCCGTTGTCTCTACGGTACGCTTTGCCCAACGGTATAGAATAAGAGAACCAATACGCCGATCACATTCTATTGCCGTAACAGACGTTTGGGGCCTCCGATGTTTCATACACGCCACAATACCTATGTGATTCCCTCTTCTTAAGCCGCGTGCACGACGGAGGTCGGCGGCCGGTGTCTGAGGCGCCTCAATCAGTTGAACGAGGTCTTGGACGCATTCGCCGCCTGCGCCGCCATTGAAGGCCAGCTGGCGGCGGAAATCACCAGCGCCGAAATCAACGCGCTGGGAAACACCAGTGAGGGTTTCACACCAGTTCTGGGAGCCTCTCGACCTCTCGCTGACCCACCCGCATCCCGCACAAACTGCAGAAATGTGGATCGCGCTCGTCCAAGACTATCAACAAAGCACGCCCTCTAACGGCTGGCACTGGCTGAAGGACGGCGTGAAGACGCCTGAAGTCGGCGCCCCCTGGAAGGCGTACGAGCCCAACGACATGAACGGCTTTGAGAGCGATCAGGAGAACTTCGCCTACCTGACCAACAAGAAGATCAACGACGCCAGCCACGACAGTCTCGCCAAACCCCTCTGCTGGATGAAGCGTGAGCGGCGGCCATTTGCACCTTGAGTCCAATCGAACGGCTGCAAGCCTGTAAACCAGTCGCTCTTTCAGCGGACTACTGCGCCCCGACTCCCTGTGACAGCGCCCACGCCTACGATCCGCCCTGCACCAACCTGGTGCCCGACGGCTACAAATGCAACTGTCACGCCGGCTGGACTGGAGACTGCACCGTCGGTGGGTCTGTGCGAGACGTGCGTCACGGGAGCAAACCATGGAGAGTGATCGCGCTCGGAGGGTGCCGCCCTTTGTCAGCGAACGTCGATCTGTTGACTCTCTGCACAAATCTAACGTCGGGCGCGAATCACCCTGTGCAGAGTAGCATAAGTGCAGCCATAAACCTTGACCTACTCTGACTTGACTTACTTGACCAGAACATACTTTGAGAAAGCAAGAGGCGAATTGCGCACTGTAGGCCTACCTACTCAAAGGTTATCGCAGTTGAACTGCAGTAACAACGTTTATACTTAGACATCGAGGAGGACGTGCTGTGCGCTGCGTCCGATCCGGCATGTCCCTGCGACGCGACCGGCTGGACGGGCAACGTCACCAATTCTCCGGGCAGCTACAAGTGCGAGTGCAAGCTGGGATACGAGGGACAGGACTGCTCCACGGGTTTGCTTGCACTTGCCTGGGCCTGCGCGTGTTTGAGTGCGCATGCGCGGGCAGTTGTAAGTAACCACCGAATGAGACGCCACTCCCAGAGGGGCTGCAGAACCTTTCTAATTAGCACCTTCTGGTGTCGAGACCGTTTTGTTGCAATTCGGGATTTGCTGGCGCATTCTAGACCTGGACATGTGCGAGAACGTCGACTGCCAGTACGGTCAGCCGTGCCTGGAGAAGCCGACTCTGCCCGGTTGGTACTGCGACTGCGCCGAAGAGTTCGCCGGCACCTACTGCGAAGACAGTGAGTGCTGTCTCGTAACAATGGAGTATGAGTATGCGCGCGATAACAGATTTCCCAAATGGTTTTTCAACTTAAGACGTTTACACAACCATCGAGCATCCTGCCGGCAACTCAGCTGAAGCCTGCGCTCAGCTGATGATCGATTCCGGCAAAGGGCAACCGCCTGCCTATGCTTTTGGTTTGTTTTCGCAAGGTGCACAGACAGACATACAGTAACAACCGACGTCGTCGTCCAAGTATAGGTCGACGCTATTACTTGTTCTTTCTCATTCCCATACAGGCCTTCGTCAGGGCCACGAGTGCTGCTACGGGCCGGCCAACCACATCCACAAGCGTCTGGCAGACGTCTCCGACTGCCCGTTGGACTGTGACGCCTCCGTCGACACCAACTGCGGCGGCGTCGACGGCAAGAAGATCTATGCCAACGTCTTCTATCCACGTGAGCATTCGCTAGAAAGTCTGCAATTGATTTGTAGCGCGTGAACGCCATGCCTCGGTTCAGTTATGGACGAGAAGGAGACCTGCGAGCCGAACCCTTGTGAGAACGGCTTAAGAAGAGGGAATCACATAGGTATTGTGGCGTGTATGAAACATCGGAGGCCCCAAACGTCTGTTACGGCAATAGAATGTGATCGGCGTATTGGTTCTCTTATTCTATACCGTTGGGCAAAGCGTACCGTAGAGACAACGGCTTACGTGCAGTCGTGGTCGTGGTTTCCTCCGCTGTGGTAGTAGAAGCTTCTAAAACAGTAAAATGTACCTTATGATGGCAGGCGTGATTAGTGCTGTCGTTGTCCGGGCAGTTTCCATTTTGTCTTGTCTTTGTCTTGTCCGAAAAACTCCAAAAGACAAGTTTGTCTTGTTTTGTGCACAATTGTCCGATTTTGTCCTCGTTTGTCCGACAAAATAGACTTTGTCCGACAAAAATCATTTTGTCCGGCCACTGTTTCCTCCATGATCGGCCTTTCCTCAGCCAGAAGTACAATGGAAAAGCTTGAAAAGACGACATTTTGTCGCTCAGTGTGGCCAACAGAACTACAACGGTCAATTGGTAGTTTGTTAAGCGACCCGTTATGCACCAATCCGAAGCCAAAAGGTGTACTGGCCGATATTTTCCTCAAAATGTTTCCAAAATTATTCATTTTTAGGGGCTTCTCGCCCGCCAAAGGACAATATTTACCAATTTGTCGGACAAAATCGGACAAAAAAGGACAATTGTCCTTTTCAAGGGGCATTTTGGTTTTGTCTTGTCTTGTTTTGTGCACAAAGACAAAGACAACGGTTTGTGCACAAAAACTTTTGTGCACAACGACAGCACTAGGCGTGATTAACAGGGCACAACAGGCAGACGACAGCCAAATAAGATCAATACCACTACATATGTAATTCCTGATGAAATGTACGTATGTTAAGTGAAAATCTACAGGCAAGCAGAACGATGGTATGTACCACCAACCTGCTGTTGTGGTAAGTTCTGTGTTGGCCGTTGTAGTTTCTGAAACATGCATGCAGTTGATGTTGTCAAACTGCGTAATGCCAGTTTACATTATGTCCCAGTTCAAATAGCCTAAGCATTTTAGATTTGTACGCAAATCGTATCGGCCAACTCACAACGGAGCGACCTCACCTCCGCTGGTTGCGCTTGTTGTCGCTTCAGTGGCCGTCGTCGTTGTCGTTTCGAGGACTGAATAAGATGTAGTACGTTCGTATTCGTTGCGCACTTTCACTTCGTCGTACACTTGCAACTGACGTTGGCCGCACTGCTCGTCGACGTCCCAGCCATCCTCGCAGAGGCAGTCGACGCTGCAGAGTGTGTGTGCGGCGTCGAAGCCGGCCGTCACGCACTCCGAGACGTCGGAGCAAGCGAGCGCCCAACTGTAGCGGGCAAGAGCTAGGAAAATCGTGGCGCTAGCTGCTAGCCTTGCTTGACCCATTGCGGACAAAGTTCGGCTAATTCTAACTCGATCGAGAGTTCGCGAAAGTCCGCTGTTTTGTTAACAACGCACTGTCCTCTACGGTTCACACCGGCCGGAGTTAAAAAGGGTGTTTTCGTTGGAGTTTCGCGTCTGTTTTGACATCGGTTGTGAAAACGACCAACCATCAGTTATTGATCAGCCAATTGTTCTGTGTGGCCAGTTGGCGCACCTTGGCAGAAGGACGATGTCCATTGACGAAGTCAATGGAAGTGGGGAGGCGTTTTACAAAGGGTGCGAAAAGAATCAATTTACGACCCCGTTTTGTCGCTGAAACCAGTAAACCTTGTGTACTACTACTGTGTAGTTCACTCCATGTATTTTGCATGGTCAAAGAATTATGTATGCCATTCGGTTCAGACGTCGACGACAGTGCGAATTACGAAATGACTTGACGAAACGAAAGACGTGGTGGTTTGACAATTTGATGGGTGCGTGCCACTGATAAGCTGGAATCGCAGCGCTGAGTTTTGTCGGGACGATCTGCCGTGAAATGAAACACCACATAATGTCCGCTTTCAAATGACGGTTGGCGGCTTGTTCTTAAAAAGAGCAGTGTTGACTTTCGTTTCTGTTTTATTTCCAGAAGAAGCGAACCCAACATATGTACTATTGCCTCCCCCACGTATGTACGTCAGAAAGAAGTCGGCCGGCGGAAGAATTGTTGTCTAAACGTTCTAGGTGGTAATGTGGACGGACGGCTGCTTTGTGATGTGAAATGAGCGGCCGCGCGAATCCTGTTGAAGCGGCCCCTCTCGCCCTCGCCCGGTACTTATGCCCGAGCCGTAACGCTCTTACACCAAGCAAACCAGCTACATACCTATGTAGTATGCACTTTGTGTGTACGCGATTTGGTAGAACCGACAGGCACTGCCGTCAAATGGTGTTCGCCATAGTGCTACTTCTTCCAGCCGACTGTAAGTCGTGTGTCTACTCTATAGCTATCGCTCGCATACCGTATCTCTGTCGGCTGCCTACTGCTTCAGATCATTTGACGTCTGGAGACGCTTTTGCCGAAGAAGTCGCTCTTCGACGCCGTCCAGTACTCGCGGTATAGTACTGAACAGTACTCGCTTACTGCTTCACTGTTCGCACTCACTCAACCCATTTGCAGCCGCGAAGACGGCGTTCCTCCCCTCCTCTTGGCGCTTCGGTTCCCTGCGACCCTCCGATCGACTGCCAAACTGTTAGCTACCATGGAAGCTTGTTTCCAGGAGAGGAGCCCGTGTGCCCCGAAGTGGAGAGCTTCGCCTTCCGGCCCTCTCTGCTCTCGCGTTGGCTGGCCTTGTGCTGAGCGATTTGAACATAGTACTCGGTCGTATTCGCTTGTATTCAGTGTCAAACGGAACTCTGGTCGAGGTGGAGCAGTCGACCAGAAGGCCGCAGGTCTTTCACGTTAGGACCTGCGCATCAGCTGTGGACGTTCACCACCCGGGGTGCTCCGCCATCGACGACAGAGTGTAAGCAGATGAGTCATATAAGCACAACTTCTATAGAGTTTCTACAATACTATCTCAGAGCTACCTCTCGCTGCGGCGAGATCCACCGCTTCGGGCGCGCCTGGGTGCGATCCAAAGGCTCCAGAGAGACCTTCCGCGAAGCCTTCGTCATTCTGAGCAGCGGCTGCAGCTGTTTCATACGAAGGACTGAGCTAGCAACTGGGACCCACATTGACACTGAGTCGCTCACGGACGAAGAGGAGTTCAACTGGAGCGATCTGGAAGAATGACACGACTGGCAATGTTCTTTCTGCTTCTATTGTGTGTTGGCTTTGCCACGAACAACGCCACGCTGCAATGCAATAGTTTTGGTGCCGGTTGCGCCAATCACACCCATGATTTGTACATACGTTGCGTTCAACCGGAATCCGGTTGCATGACCCCATGTCGTATTCGCATGTCTGCGCATCGACAATGACGAAGTTATACCACCAGTGACAACTGAGGGCGGCTCACGTGAAGCGAGTTCCACACGTCTCGAGGCAGCATTGTCATCAACCCGTGGGACGATACTGGCACGTGAATGCGTCTCTCCTCAAAAGACCTCCTGTGCGTCAACGATTCTTGACAAGTGCAGGATACTGACTGAGAATACCTATTCACCATGTCGCTGATTCTTCTGCTGAGCTCTGCTCTGGTAACGAGCCTGGCCGATGGCCAGTTGGCGGGCAACCCAATTGTGGTCACGACACCATTGGGCTCTGTCAGGGGGGTGGAGTACACCTCGCCTAGGGGATGCCGCATGAGGATGTTCCTGACGGTGCCGTACGCGGAGCCGCCTCGCCGTTTCGAGAGGTCCAGCTGCCAGCACACGTACCATCCGTACTCAATGAATTGACACGCCAGATGCTTTCAGTACAGTTTGAATCAATGGCTGCAGGTCCTACGAGAAGCAGCCCTGGCGGGGCACCATCGAGGCTAACCGTCCCACCACCGGCTGCACCCAAGTGGGCTTCCTCCCTCCGGGCAACACCAACATCCGCCCAGACTCCGCAGAGGACTGCCTCTATCTGAAGATCTCAGCACCCTCTGGAGCCAGAAGGGGACTGCCTTCTCTCCTCTGGCCCCACGGCGGGGGCTTCAACGGCGGCAACAGCGACTACGACCACGACGCCCAGTGCGACCACCTGATCAGCAAAGGGGTGCGGTTTAACAACAAGCAGTGGCTGGCCGCGTAAGAAATAAATTCATTTCGTAGTGCAGGTAATCGTGGTCAACACCAACTACCGCGTGGGCCCATTCGGCTTCTTTTCCACGGGCACTGCGGACGCCCCGGGCAACTACGCCCTGTGGGACCACCTGAACGCCCTGAAGTTCCTCCGGCGGGTCGTCGGCAGCTTCGGCGGCGACCCCAACAACATCGTGCTGGCGGGACAGGGCGCCGGCGGGGTCATGTCCAACTCTCTGACCTTCAGCCCTCTGGCCAAGGGCCTCTACTCCAAGGCGCTGACGCTGGGCGCCTCCCCTTTCATGCCGGCCGTCTCGGAGGCGAGACACGCCTACTTGGACAAGAATCGCAGATTTGCCGTAGCCGCCGGCTGCGCCACTGACTCCGGCTGGGCCGCAGGGGACTTCGGACCCATAGTCGCCTGTCTGAAGGCCAAGTCGCTTCAAGAACTGGTCGAGGCGCACGTGCCCGTGGGAAAAGGGAGGTCAATGTTTTGGCACATGATCCCTGACGGGCCGGACGGCCTATGGCCCCGGGATCTGGAGCAGCTGGGCTGGGACCGACCGAATGTCCCAGTGGTGACCGGCACCAACCGGGACGAGTACGGCTGGGACCTGCTGGCGGCGCCGTCTCTCAGAAGCCGCAACTTGAACGCGGACATGGGCAAGCTGGACAGTCGGCAGCAGGTAGCGCCTAGTTGCACTACTGATAATAACACCACAGTGATGGATCGCCTGATGCTCCCTTCTCGTTTAGGTGGTCGAGACCTGCAACAAGGTCGTGCGCCAGGAGAACTACCCCTCCACCTTCGGGTACGTGCGAGACGCCTGCGTGGCGCGCTACGCGGACGACGCCTCCACCAATCAGCGGGAAGGCTTCCTAAAGAGGGCCGTCCGAGTGGGCTCCACGGTCAACTACCACCGACCCATCGCCCGGGACGTGGAGCTCTACCTGCGCAACGGCAACTCCCGCGTCTACCTCTACTCCTTCGACTTCCGCCGTAACGACAGCCACCCCTGGTGGCGGGCGGCCGGCACCTTCCACAACTTGGACCTGGCCTACCTAGAGAACTTCTTGGTCGACAGCCCCAAGGCCAGCCCCTACTACTTCGACAGGGAGAGCGGGAGAGACGGACAGATGACCAGGATATGGGGAGAGGTGAGGGTCTCTGCTGACTACGTTGGTAACAACCTGCATTTCCCTTGGCTACATATGCGGAGTGTCTAAATTGACGCCAATTTGCGTAGGACTTTCTTTACAGTATCTCTGAACCTTGTACTGCTGTTTTGTTCGCAGCTCAGTTTGCTGGAACGACATCTTCCACTTGCAGATCTTGGCCAGCTTCGCCAAGACCGGCCGTCCTTCCCTTCCGAACGAGCAGTCAAGTCGGTTCGTTGCAAGAGGAAGAGGAAGGGGATTTCGCCACAGGGGATGGAGGAGTAAGCGTCAGACCAATTTCAACGGATGGAGAGGGAGGCAACGATTCCAGAGCCCCAACTGGCTTCCAGTGTTCCCTCTCTACTCTGTCAACTACATGAGTCTCGACGTCCCTCCACGAATGAAAATGTTTGAGACCTTTCAAGAGGAGGACCTGTCCTTCTGGAATGGCTTCGCGCAGATTTAGTAGCGATAGGGACAGGATTGGTTATTCGTGAAGTCGATCATTTACTCGCAGTACGTACTGGTAGTACGAGATTTGTGTTGTCCACTTCGGCATTACACTTGGTGTATCGGTGACCTTCGCCGCTCAGTTGTTGTTGGTGAGTGTCCTTCATGTGATGCGGAAGATGTTGAATACAAAAATGTTGAAGTCATCGACTGTTGATATCAACAATGCCCACAAGACATTCCCTATGTCACACTCACAATGCTGATCTTCAAGCTGCTGTACGAATGTCATGAGAACGCTGGTACCTGCCTAGGCCTACTGACACGACTTGTGACTGGAGATGAGCATTAGTGCGTGCAGTGAGTGCGTCTCTGTTAGTTGTTGGCAGATTATTAATGTTTCATTATGTACCTAAGCTCAGAGCATCATCAAGAGAACTCCATCAATTGGCAGTAACAACTCCACCACCACCACCACCGATGGCGAATAGAATCCATCAGCAATTCAACCTTCGCCTGAAGTCCTCTGTCACTTGGAAGAGGGGGCCGTGCCCAGGGAAGATGTACTGGATCTCGCGGTTGCAGCCGATCAGCCGCTGACTGTCCAGCAGGTCTTGGTTGGTGCCGGTCGTCGGATTGAGCTACATAGATTAGAGCGTTCCAAGTGACCCCGCTCTAGCGGCGATTCTCTTACATAAAGCTACAGAACGCAAATACTACAGTACTTGAGTCCGGGTGTCGCTCTCATCGATGAAGAGGTCTCCCACGAGGGCCAGCACCCCGTACTGGTCGGCGTTGCGGACGATCAGTGACTTATCGTTCTTGCCCTGGTGGCCTGGGGTCAACACCATCTCCAGATTGGGATCGTTGTTCACCAGCTTTCTGGGATTCCTCTGCGCGTTCATGGTGCCAAGCGAGAATCTGAGAACGCAGAGGTGAGTAAACAGTGAAAGCGGCGGCGGCGGCGGCGGCGGCGGCGGCGGCGGCGGCGGCGGCGGCGGCGGCGGCGGCGGCGGCGGCGGCGGCGACGACGACGACGACGACGACGACGACGACGACGACGACGACGACGACGACGACGACGACGACGGCACAGCTGCAACATGACACCTCACCTCAGTCCTTGGACTTCTGAGACGGCGAGATACTGGCGAGCATTGGGGAAGAGGTTCAAGTTGCCGATGTGGTCGGCGTGCGTGTGACTGACGACCAGTCCGGTGACCTGTCCAGGCGACACTCCATTCTGGTAGAGGCTGCGCCACATTAGCCCTTTGTCAACGTGGTTGCCGCCGTCAAACACGACCACATTAGCACCACTGATCGCCTGCAAAGTTCAGCCGTGTTGTCAATGGTGTAGGTACCATAATATCCTCGTCGTCCCACCAGTCCTACAGAGCCGCGGAAGTCGAACGTCAATGGCTGCGGCTGAATCATTCGGCTGCTTCCTTGGATCAGAGGGCGAAAGAGCTGTAAACAAGCGGTCTTGTACCCCAATGCCATCTCATACGAGTATGTACATTACAGTGGTTAATCAAGACGTACGCTTCCTCCATTGAGAGGGCGAGGCATCTGCCGCGCTCGAAAGTTGCGAAAGCGGTTCATGCCTCCTCCTCTGCTGCCACGAAAGGCGCCCAGTCGTCGAAAGGTCACCGTTAGAACAATGCCGAGTCCGAACGCCAACGATAACTTCATAGCGATAACGGTAATGAGTATGGGAAGTGAGCAGTAGCACACACGCTGGAAATATGCAACTCAACAAATGTCTCGAATCTCGTTCTAAGTGGGCCTCAATCGGGCGGTCGGCTTTAAAGCATGCCTGCAAAGGACGACAATAGGCGACTACTCGAGACTTCGCCCTTTCAGTGACGTCGATAGCACTCGTACCCTCCCATTCAGCCGTCAGCAATAATGACAATTTGCGTCTTCACAATAGGTCCTGGCAGTGGCGTCACACTTCGGCGAGCGAGAATAATTGGTGTCTTCTCATTCCTGCTGAGAGAGAGAGGAGGAGGAGCAAGAATACATACTTGGCGAGCTCACGTGGCCTTTGGCGTGAAAGTCACGACAGAAACCGGACATCGCGAGTCTTGGTTCTTCGCTAGCAACAGGGAACAATAGGATGGTTATAAGCGTCAGTTTGCGGGCCAAGACGTCGTCAAGGCTAGCGCTAGAGTTGACTGCGCGGACTGAGCAAAGAAATGTCCGAACGAAAGATTCTTCCGGTGGTTTCTTTGCTTTTCTTGGGATTTGTGCCCAGTGCCGACTGTCAGTTGGAAGGGGGCCCAATCAACGTCAACACGCCACTTGGCACTGTACGAGGAGTAGACTACACATCTCCCAAAGGGTGCCGCATGCGCGTCTTTCTCACCGTGCCCTATGCTGAGCCTCCAACGAGATTTCAGAGGTGCTTTTCGCCGCCGCTGCCGTCGTCGTCGTCGTCGTCGTCGTCATCGTCGTCGTCGTCGTCGTCGTCGTCGTCGTCGTCGTCGTCGTCGTCGTCGTCGTCGTCGTCGTCGTCGTCGTCGTCGTCGTCGTCGTCGTCGTCGTCGTCGTCTCAGACTGTTTCCGTCGCTTTGCAGTTCGCAAGAGAAGCGGCGCTGGTCCGGTACAGTCGATGCCAATCGCAAGACTCCGCCTTGTACTCAAGCGTCCCCGTTCAATCCAAGCAGTCCGGATTTGGCCCCTCTCGCTTCCGAAGATTGCCTCTACTTGAAAATCCTCGTCCCCGCCAGTGCGCGAGCCACTGCAGGGCCATATCCGGTGTTTCTCTGGCCCCACGGAGGCGGCTACAACTTCGGAGCCAGCGACAACTACGACATCGACGTGCAGTGCGATCGTGTGGCCAGGAAAGGGGTAAGCAAAGCTTTATTAGCTTTAGAGGGACTAATGCTGTGCAAGGGACTAAGACTCTAAACTGCTGCTCATTGTTGCAGGTGATGCTGATCAACGTCAGCTACAGGGTTGGTCCCTTCGGCTTCTTTACCACGGACACTTCGGACGCGCCGGGCAACTACGCGGTGTGGGACCTTCTGAACGCCTTGAAGTTCACGCGAAAAGTCATCGGCAGCTTCGGCGGCGACCCCGATAATATCGTGCTGGCTGGCCAAGGCGTGGGAGGCGCCTTGTCTTCCACTTTGTCCTACAGCCCACTGTCCAAGGTGGGTAAGGGTTTTGGAATAGGGTGCCAGAAGGCTTGGACTGAAAAGATACACTGAACGGCATTCCAGGGTCTCTACGACAAGGTGATGATCCTGGGCGCCACACCACTCCAGCCTACCATCTCAGAGCACAAGGACTTCTACCTCGAGAAGAACAAACGGTTCGCCGTCGACGCCGGCTGCGCCACCGAAGAGAGCTGGTCGGCCGGCAGCTTCGGCCAAATCGTGGAGTGTCTGCGGCGCCTGCCTGAGAAGGCTCTAAATGACGCCACCACTGCCTTGGCCAGGGGCCGCTCCATGTTCTGGCACATGACTGAGCGCGACGGCGATGGAGGGGTTCTGCCCAGACGCTTCGAGGAGCTGGCGTTGGAGAGAAGGAACGTTCCCGTCTTGACTGGTAGCAGCAAAGACGAGTACGCCTGGGATCTGGTTGTAGCGCCCAGCATGAGAAGCAGACGATTGGAAATTGATGAGACTCTGCTCAACAGTCGAGCACAAGTGGAGAAGACATGCGCGGATATTGTCAAACAGGGGACCTTCCCATCGACGGTGGACAGAGTGCGAGAGGCCTGCGTCAGGTGAAAGCTTCCTGGCTTGGAAAATGGCCAGAACAAGATGGTTTAAAACTTGTCGATCAACTCGACCTCCAGTCCAGTATTTGAACGTGCAATCGTACCGCGCAACGGGTTGTCTCATTCCAGGTACTACCAAAGGCCGTCCGGATCCCAGCAGTCAAGCCGCTCGCTGTTCTACCTCGATCAGGCGATCAGGGCCGGTTCCAGCCTCATTTATCATCAACCAGTATTCAAGGACGTCGACTTCTACCTGCGCAACAGCAACCCTAACGTCTATCTCTACTCCTTCGACTATCGGCGGAACCAGAGCCATCCCTGGTGGAGGGCGGCCGGCAGCTTCCACAACTTCGAGTTGGCCTTCGTCGAGGACTTCATGCCCGGAGGCAAGAGAATGGTTTTGCAGGGCATGTCTAAGAAGGACATCCTTGTAGCGCTGCACTTCTTTGTCGTCTTGTTTGTCACTTACCGTATTTACGCCAATAAGCCCCCCTCCCCAGTCCCTACTTCTGCGACATGCTCTCGGAGGACGAGGTGGGGAGGGGGGCTTATTGGAGTATTTACAGTTACCTTTTGCATCTAGGTAACCGTATTTACGCCAATAAGCCCCCCTCCCCAGTCCCTACTTCTGCGACATGCTCTCGGAGGACGAGGTGGGGAGGGGGGCTTATTGGAGTATTTACAGTATCTTTGTCTTCTTTGTCTTCTTTGACCTCTGCAGTCAACAACAATGACACAGAACTGTACCTTGTCAGGCCTCTACCGCTTCGACAGCGAGTCGGGGGCGGACGGCGAGATGACGGCGCTGATGTCGGAAGTGATGACCACGTTCGCCAAGTTCGGCAGGCCCATCCTGAGAGGGACAGGCAGGCTGGACAGCTTCATGGTTCGCGTTCCGGTGTTCGCGTCTCCGACACGTCGGGTGGGCAGGAGAAGGAGGAGCCCGGCCAGCTTCTCCGCCAGGCAGGGACGCTTTCAGGTGAACCGTTCGGGGATGACAACCGCGGCAGTCGATGCCAATTTGGGCCTCTGGCTTTACCGTGGACGCAGTGCATTATTATTCTTGTCCACCACAAACACAAAGGTTATCGCAGCAAGGATGCGTTGTCGTACAAGTCAATTAGGTAGTCATGTATATGTAGGTACATTGTCAGTTCACAATGCAACGCAGTCCTATAAGCCATCCTAAACTCCAGGAGTCCATTCAGACTGGGGGCCGCTTCTTCCGGGGATCGGCGGCGGCGGTCAACGGAGGAGCTTCGTGGACGCCGGTGATGCCCTTCTTCTCCAGGGGCTACATGAGTCTCAGCGTGCCTCCACAAATGAAGCCCTTCGACTACTACCACGGCGAGGACGTCGCCTTCTGGAACGGCTTCGGAAGGGTTTGATTGGCTACGCAATTGAACGACAGAAAGACAGAAAGTACAGATGTATGTATGCATGTTTACCGTTTGAGTCGTATGTACATAGAAGCGGTTGTGCCAAAGTGTAAGTGTTCGTCTAGCGATTATATCGCACTCTCATTATCGCAATAAACAATTTACGGTGATAGGCAAACGCGTGGCAAACTGACTCCACTCCACCATATCACAAACACGTACATGCGATGTCAAGGTCCGAGTGAACGGCAGAAAATGTGGGTATAGTTGTTATGAAGATGGACAATAGTGTTTCTCTACCTATTGTACACAAACCCAACTGCAATAACGGTCCTCGTTGGTATGTCCTACAAAGTGAAGTTTGTTCACAGACAGCAAACGAGAGTGGACTGAACTCACGTTGTGGCCTGTGAGGTCTACCTACAGTATCGCGTGGTTGTACTTTTAGTGACGGAGCTGAATCCTGCAGTCTATTAAGCGTCGTGACTATGTTTCTGAGACTGCACCGCGAACAAAACTTAGGCAAGCAACTTGGACGTTCACAACAATACATAGGTCAAATAACGATAAACGCTGATGGAACAGACAGCGGCGTGGTGAGGAAAGCGATACGAACAATGCCTAGACTCCGTGGCGCTACCCTAGTGGGGCGACGGTGGAGCGGCGCTTCCCGTTGAGGCTGCGGGTGTTGGCGGCCGAGACGGGGGTGATCTGCGGCGGCGCGGCGCAGCCCATGAATTTGAGGAACTGCTGACGCGTGGCACTGCTGAACCAGAGCAGCAGGAAGGGGTTGATGCAGGCGAACAGCTCTTGGCACATCACCCAGATGGTGATGAAGAGGCCGAGCGTCGTCATGCCTGCATGGTTGTAGCACAATACTCCCAATTTTGTGACGGTGGCCCAATGCAGCCTGCCCACTCACTGAATTTGCCCAGCAGGCCGTTGTTGAGGGCGTATCGGGCGCTGCCCAGCAGGATCATGGGACAGGAGATGGCGATGCCGTACACGAGCAGCTTCACCTCCGTCTTCAGCTTCTTCAGGAACTCCGCGTTGTCCTTGCTCACCTGCTGCTTCTGCTTCGCCTTCGCCTGCTGCTCCAGCTGGATCTGAACCCCTCTCAGCCCTTGGTCTTGAGACATATTTATGAGCTGCGAATTGTGAGGGAGTTTGACCCACGTGGACGAGCTTGACGATGGCGACGATGTAGACGAACAGGCAGAGGAAAGGGATGCCGTACTCCATGTGCAACTCGTGGTTGCTGTGCTTCAGGATGTCATGCCACCATTCGTCCTGAACGACCGCACGTCAACCGTGACGACTCCTTCCTCTGTGCCTCTCCATTCCTCCCTGACGATTGTAGCAATAAAGCAACACTGACGCAACTCACCACGCACGTATAGCCGGAGACGTAGCCGGTCCTGCAGCACTCGTTAGTGCCGTTGTGCAGGACGGCGATCTGTTCGACGCAGGCCAGTCCCAATGCCCCGTACATGAGGGACGACACCACTGCTGCCACCATAATCCAGGTGAACATCTTGGACCAGCGCTGAAAGCCGCGCACATCATGGTAGGAGCTAGAACCCAAGAGCCAAGCGCTTTCCCAAAGCCCATGTCAAAGCACAACTCTGTCTGTGACTAGTTTTACATTCTAACGACAATCTAAGGACCAGGCGATGACAAAACAATTTGGGAAATCTGCCATGAGATAAAGTTTAAGACAAGACAAGTTTTTGAGATCGTGGACAACGCTACAGAAAAGACAATTGCCAAAACCAGAGACAATGGCATGTCTTGCCAACCAGTTCTTGTTTGGTGACCCAGAGAAGGGCCGTGAGTCGATTGACGGCCACGGCCAGGACCAGGAGCTTCTGGTAGTTGGCCACTGTGGTGAAGCCCACGAAGTGGGTCTTCATCATGAGGTAGAGGGGCGTGGGCGAGTGGAAGGCATGCAGCCAGGTGTTGCCCATCCAGTAGGTCTTCAGCAGACAGGGACCCAGCACGTAGGCGAGGACGTCGCCGACGCCAAGCGCCAAGGTGATCTTGAAGAAGCTGCCGTCCAGCTGATTAGACTGCCGGCCTGACAAACGGGGACAAGACAGTGATGTGCAAGAAGTACCTGCAGATGGGTACTCCAATTGGCGCCCCTCCTGATCATGTCCAAACGGTCATGGCGCGTCAAGATGGGAAGGGGGAGGGGCGCTTATTGGAGGATTTAGGGAATCCTGGCAATAGAACACGTGACACAAGGTACCACTACAGCTTGCGTACCGTCAAATTCTTCATTCTAACTTCCAAATTTCAGACGACTAGCGTTAGCTGAGTTTCGGTCGCTTCGAAGCTACATACCGTAAAGTGCCGAATAGTTTCGGGCGAAACTATTGTTTCAATGAGTCTGTCAGGGGCGAAACTAATTGGAGCCCCGAAACTATTAGGAGACACGAAACTATTACTTCAACACCTCAGTCGCTGACAAAATGTAGTAGGAATGCCAAAGAAAACTACAAACCAAAAGAAAATATCACTCAAAACATAGAGAAATGCAAAGTTTCTGTTGGATAAGCTTGATTTGGCTGTTGCTAACGCAAAATGACATTATAATTCATCTATTTGTAACTATTTCTGCACCACAGTAACGCCTTGCATGCAAAACGACAGTTTGGAGGTGAAACTAGTTGGACACTCGAAACTATTAAATCAATGTGCCTCTCATGGGCGAAACTAATTGGAGACACGAAACCATTAGGAGAGCGAAACTAGTCGGCACTTTACGGTAAGCTTCTGTAACTCTGTAAGGATGAAATGAAAGATTGAACTGTAGGTGCACACCCTTGTAGATGGCAGCCAGGACGAGGACGTAGAATATCAAAGCGGCCAGGCTGATCGGCCAGGTGAAGATTAGCACGAACACCTCCGCCTCCTTCGTCCACCACGAGGCCATTGCTCACTCAGAAGTGCGTCCTTTCGAAATTGTCACTTTGTCTTCTACCGTAGTACTGGCGTCCTGTGGAGTTCCGCCTTCTTTGCGATTGACGACCGATTTACGTGAGTCGAAGCCGCCACTGGCGCTGTTTAGTCGCAGTCGCAAATGTATCCGCCATCCGGGCGTTTGGTGCCGTTATTGCGGTCGTTTGATTAGAAACCGAAGCCCGTCGCCTCACTCAGCACGTGGGTACCTCGACGTCTTGATTACCGTCTGATTGCGCCTCCGGCAGGGTTGGCAACAGCTGGGTACAGACGTGATATATACGATTGTCGGATTGGGATGTTATTCGGAACGGTCGGGAAGTACTGAGCTCGCTCCAGTGGCCGCCGATTGGAAACTGAAGCCCATTCGGCATACATAGGTACCTTTTCCGAGCGGGGAATTGACTTGTCGCCGACTTTTCTCAGCCGGAAAATTAGACCTGGGAAGCCTTTGTGTCGAATCTAAGTTATTGAGTTGAGGATCGAGTGGGCAGATTAATCCGGGCCGACAGGAAATGACTGCACGTATTAATATCTTCGATGCGACTTTCGAGAAGACTGTATCCAAGACTCGGTGAAAGCGAAACCCGTCTATATTTGACTGTGCTGTAGATGGATGTCGGTCGCCGGCATTGCCCTTCTCACTGACCTATAGTCTGTTCAAGAAAGGCAGAGACTGTAGGTTATTTGAGTCTGCAGACTTAGTGCTTCGGGAAACCCAAACGATTCATGCATCGTTGGATACCCCTGTCGGAGTGTGTTGGCGCGGTGCGTGTTTTGCCATAATCACGCAACACGCACTGGTTTGGGGAGCGCATGAAAAATTCGAGGTTTTGTACAGGGTGGGCGATTTTGATAATTTTTGCACCAGTTATACCCCCAGGTGTCCTGATATCGCATTTCAAATTTCAGCAAAATCGGTTTACCACAGCGTTAGTTATGGCCTGCCGCGTACACCCTACTTTGGTCCAAAATGGCCAAAATCGCCGAAATCGGTCAAAAAGGGTGCACTTTTTTAATAACTCAAGAAAGAAACGGCCAATATTCTTCAAACTTTCTGTGTGTTAACTAGAATCAATTGTCTACACAGTGGAACAAACCCCATCTTATTCGGTTGCGACACGCTCGAATGCGACTCAATCAAAGAGACCCTACTTTTGGCCGAAACGACGCTTTTCGGCCAGCTGGACGGCTTCGATGCGCAATCGAGCTGAAAAGCGTCGTTTCGGCCAAAAGTAGGGTCTCTTTGATTGAGTCGCATTCGAGCGTGTCGCAACCGAATAAGATGGGGTTTGTTCCATTGTGTAGACAATTGATTCTAGTTAACACACAGAAAGTTTGAAGAATATTGGCCGTTTCTTTCTTGAGTTATTAAAAAAGTGCACCCTTTTTGGCCGATTTCGGCGATTTTGGCCATTTTGGGCCAAAGTAGGGTGTACGCGGCAGGCCATAACTAACGCTGTGGTGAACCGATTTTGCTGAAATTTGAAATGTTATATCAGGACACCTTGGGGTATAACTGGTGTAAAAATTATCAAAATCGCCCACCCTGTACAAAACCTCAAATTTTTCATGTGCGCCCCAAACCAGTGCGTGTTGCGTGATTATGGCAAAACACGCACCGCGCCAACACACTCCGACAGGGGTATCCAACGATGCATAAATCATTTGGGTTTCCCGAAGCACTAAGTCTGCAGACTCAAATAACCTTCAGTCTCTGCCTTTCTTGAACAGACTTTAGGAATTATTCCCTTTTAGATGCCAATCCAAGCACACTCACACACACTCTCGTATTTCTGTTGGGACAACAAACCATTATGACAATAGGGCATAATTGCAGCTGCCACACTACGTAAACGCGGAATATCCAGAGTGGACGATGATGAACAACCCGCAAGATACACAGTTGCCGACCACAAAAGCCGGCGTGGGCATTCTACCGGCAAGAACTGGGTGCTGCTTCCAACGCTGCGTGCAAAGCAGGCCTGCTTACATTCCACACACAGGCAGTTCTTTGTTACTATTCTATCTTCTGGGTTCAAAGTTCAAAGTTCAAAGTTTCTTTCTGGACCAACCGACACAGTACACAGTACCGTAATCCAATCGCGAGGCGAATGGGTCTGACAGACTTTCGTTGGTGAGAATGTCCAACAGCAAAGCTGCAGAATTGTCCGAATAGATCGTAATTCGTACTAGACACCGATTTGAAAAGAAGCATATTCGCTCGCTGGACAACAACCTAGGTACCTGAAATAGTTTCACTTTGTGGAAGCCCTGTCGTTGACTACTGTACCAAAAATCTTTTCACTTAGTGGAAGCTCTGTCGTTGACTACGTGAAATCGTTTCATTTTGTGGAAGTCCTATCGTTGACTACTTGAAATTCGCTTTGTGGAAGCCCTGTCGCTGACTTTCTGTTGTCGTTTCACTTTGTGGAAGCTCTGTCGTTGACTACATGAAATCGTTTCACTTTGTGGAAGCCCTGTGGTTGACGATGTACCGGAATCGTTTCACTTAGTGGAAACCCTGTCGTAGACTACCTAAAATCTTTTCACTTTGTGGAGGCTTTGCTGTTGACTACCTGAAATCACTACACTTTGCGGAAGCTCTGTCGATGACTACCTGAAACAGTTTCACTTTGTGGAAGCCCTGTCGTTGACTACTGTACCAAAAATCTTTTCACTTTGTGGAAGCTCTGTCGTTGACTACTTGAAATCGTTTCATTTTGTGGAAGTCCTATCGTTGACTACTTGAAATTCGCTTTGTGGAAGCCCTGTCGCTGACTTTCTGTTGTCGTTTCACTTTGTGGAAGCTCTGTCGTTGACTACATGAAATCGTTTCATTTTGTGGAAGCCCTGTGGTTGACGATGTACCGGAATCGTTTCACTTAGTGGAAACCCTGTCGTAGACTACCTAAAATCTTTTCACTTTGTGGAGGCTTTGCTGTTGACTACCTGAAATCACTACACTTTGCGGAAGCTCTGTCGATGACTACCTGAAACAGTTTCACTTTGTGGAAGCCCTGTCGTTGACTACTGTACCAAAAATCTTTTCACTTTGTGGAAGCTCTGTCGTTGACTACTTGAAATCGTTTCATTTTGTGGAAGTCCTATCGTTGACTACTTGAAATTCGCCTTGTGGAAGCCCTGTCGTAGACTTTCTGTTGTCGTTTCACTTTGCGGAAGTCCTGTCGTTGACTACCTGAAATCGTTTCATTTTGTGGAAGCCCTGTGGTTGACTGTGTACCGGAATCGTTTCACTTTGTAGAAACCCTGTCGTAGACTACCTAAAATCTTTTCACTTTGTGGAGGCTCTGCTGTTGACTACCTGAAATCACTATACTTTGCGGAAGCTTTGTCGATGACTACCTGAAATCGTTTCACTTTGTGGATGCCCTGTCATTGACTACTGTACCTAGAATCTTTTCACTTTGTGGAAGTTCTGTCGCTGACTACCTGAAATCGCTTCACTTTGTGGATGTCTTGTCGTTGACTACTTGAAATTCGCTTTGTGGAAGCCTTGTCGTTGACTTTCTGTTGTCGTTTCACTTTGCGGAAGCTCTGTCGATGACTACCTGAAATCGTTTCACTTTGTGGAAGCCCTGTGGTTGACTACCTAAATCGTATCACTTCGTGGAAACCCTGTCGTTGACTACCTAAAATCTTTTCACTTTGTGGAGGCTCTGTTGTTGACTACCTAAAATCGCTTCACTTTGCGGAAGCCCTGCCGTTGACTCTCTGGTATCGTTTCATTTTGTGAAGCCCTGTGATTACGAAAAAAATCGTTTCACTTTGTGGAAGCCCTGTCGTTGACTTTCTGTAATCGTCTCACTTTGTCGAAGTCCTGTCGTAGACTACCTGAAATCGTTTCACCTTGTGCCGTCGTCGTCGTCGTCGTCGTCGTCGTCGTCGTCGTCGTCGTCGTCGTCGTCGTCGTCGTCGTCGTCGTCGTCGTCGTCGTCGTCGTCGTCGTCGTCGTCGTCGTCGTCGTCGTCGTCGGCGTCGACGTCGTCGTCGTCGTCGTCGTCGTCGTCGTCGTCGTCGTCGTCGTCGTCGTCGTCGTCGTCGTCGTCGTCGTCGTCGTCGTCGTCGTCGTCGTCGTCGTCGTCGTCGTCGTCGTCGTCGTCGTCGTCGTCGTCGTCGTCGTCGTCGTCG
>JASAMZ010010186.1:0-2500 GCA_030248115.1 Linhomoeus sp. GSCO2_2
CGTGGTGGTGTTGTCGTTGACTCCGTAGCGCTCCTGCAGCACCCACGACGGCAACTCCAGCCGGCACAACGGACAGGTGGGCTTGCCAACGGGCCACCGGAAGCTATCGAGCCACGACCAAATGCATTCGTCGTGGAAGCGGTGGTCGCATGGCAGCCAGGTGATCTCCGTGGAGCGCAAGTCGAGCTGCTGCAAGCACACGCGGCAGCCGCTCTCCTCGGTGCCTCTAGCGGCCTCTTCCCGCTCCTCTCTCTCCTTCCGCTCTGCTTCCTCCCTGGCCAGGCGCTCCTCTTCCTCTCTAGCGGCCGCCTCCCTCTCCTCTCTCTCCTTCCGCTCTGCTTCCTCCCTGGCCAGGCGCTCCTCTTCCTCTCTAGCGGCCGCCTCCCTCTCCTCTCTCTCCTTCCGCTCTGCTTCCTCCCTGGCCAGGCGCTCCTCTTCCTCGAGCCGGCGCCACTCTGCAGCCTCCCTGGCGGCCCTCTCCGCCGCCTCTCTGGCCTCTCTGGCAGCCCGTATCGCCGCCATTTTGACGGCCCGCTCTCTGGCGGCCTGCCATCGGGCAACGCGCTCTCGGTCAGCTCGCTCTCGGGCAGCTCGCTCTCGGGCAGCTCTCTCCTCTTCTTCTTTGGCGGCCCTTTCGGCAGCGTCTCGCGCCTCAAGCTCGCGCTTCCGCTTCTCGATGACCTCGAGCCTCGGGCGCTTTTTCTCTATAACACAAATAACATGTTACTGAACATCCATTGTAGTCTAGTAACTAGTTACCTACTACGCACCCTCGTGTGTGGGCGGGTCGCGATCATAGAGGCCACAATCGAAGCCGAAGCCGAATGCCTTCTGCCTGACGACCTTCGAGGCAGGGTAGGCGCGCTTTCGTTCGTCCAGCATGCCGGACTCCCCGCTTCAATGAGAGTGATGGATGTGTAAGCAGTTAAAGCAGCGAAAGGAAGTAATACGTCAATAATCCTTCAAACAATTCCTCACAACGGCTCCACTGCGTCCTCCTGGGACTTCTTCAGGTAGGTGCACCAGAAGGCCCTCTCCCTAGCCTCCGTCGCGGCCGCCTCCTTAGCCTCTGTCACGGCTCCTTCAGCAGCGTCTTGCTCACGCCTCTGCTGCTTGATGGCGTGGTGCTGCGAGCGCCTCTGCGCTGAAGGACAACACAGCAACATGCCACACCTTCGTAAATGTGCACTAACTTGTTACTCTGTCATACCCTCATTCGTGGCCGTGCCGTACTCGCCGTCGTCGAACTGGCCGAAGCCGAACGCCGTCTGCTGCCTTGTGGCTGCCGAGTAGGGGTAGGTGGGCTTGCGCCTCTCCAGCACGCTCGACTCGATAGCAGCCACTGCTTCGGCACTTCAATGAAAGCGACGTGTAACGAAGCAGTGAAAGGAAGTCATTCGTCAATAATCCTTCAAACAGTTCCTCACAATGGCGCCACTGCTCCCTCCGTGGACTTCTTCAGGAAGCAAAACCAGAAGTTGCTCGTCAAGGCGTGCCCGTTCCTCCTGATGAACATCGATCGCTTGGCCCACTCCTGCATGCGGCCTCTGACCGTGTTGACCTGCTGCGATGGCCCGGACATGGTGGGAAGCGGCGGAACAAAGGAACCCCAACAAGAAGAGAAGAGGGAAGCAAACAGCCGGAAGTCGGAATATGCGAGGGACTGTCCCGACTGTCGCCAAGGGAGGGACACAAACATGCACAAATTTAGATTTAGATTGTTATCTCGATTCTTTCTGTTTCTCCTTCGCCAGTTATTTGGAATACGCATTCAATACTCTACCCACGCTACCCCCTACCGCTGCCGCTTATCTAGATTGTGTCTGCGTATGAGTCTCTCCAACCTAGACTATTCATTTACTTCAGCGTCTTTTACTGAATGGCTGCTTGCCTGAGTGTGTCGTGTTCATTGTGCACCGCGGTCGCTGCTCTGATACCCCAAACCCTCTTTGGTTGCTCGCGTCCCCGTAGATTCGCGCCGCTCTGGGTTCCCAACTGAGGAGGCGTGGCCCAGAGCTAGGTAATGGTGTTCGTGTCTTGAGAATACACGCCGAAACACGGCACCAAGAGTTTGGCTTTAGTTCTAGTAATTGTTTTTGTTGAAACGCGTCTTGTATTTGACGTTACGATTGACGTCAAAGCCTGAGAAATGCCTGCGCTTTTATCGTGCGTTTGTGTTCTTTCCCTTTTCGCGTAATATATCTCGCTATATCAAGTCACTTGTCAAGTTGTTTCAATAATTTACCAATACTAACTGTGTCCTTTTGATGTGTGGTGCTTATACCCACTCGAAGGTACACAGTTTGCTTGGTCTTAGGACCTTTCATGTAGATTCTATTCACTATGCGAATAATTTTATTACAATGTTTTCCAATTGAACATGGTTCCACAAATAGCATGTTTCATTATATATTCACATATTGTACATTCACATATATACATTCTCTTACAACTCTTACGTAAGAATATAAATTTAGTATATACACATACATACATACAT
>JASAMZ010010186.1:7500-20464 GCA_030248115.1 Linhomoeus sp. GSCO2_2
CAACAGGACAGATCTTGCAACAGGACAGATCTTACAACACGACAGATTTTGCAACAGGACAAATCTTGCAACAGGACAGATCTTGCAACCGGACAGATTTTGCAACAGGACAAATCTTGCAACAGGACAGATCTTGCAAGAGGACAGATTTTGCAACAGGACAAATCTTGCAACAGGACAGATTTTGCAACAGGACAGACCTTGCAAGAGGACAGATTTTGCAACAGGGCAAATCCTGCAACAGGACGGATTTTGCAACAGGACAGATCTTGCAACAGGACAGACCTTGCAACAGGACAGATTTTGCAACAGGACAGATCTTGCAACAGGACAGATCTTGCAACAGGGCAGATCTTGCAACAGGACAGATCTTGCAACAGGACAGATCTTGCAACAGGACAGATTTTGCAACAGGACAAATCTTGCAACAGGGCAGATCTTGCAACAGGACTGATTTTGCAACAGGACAAATCTTGCAACAGGACACATTTTGCAACAGGACAAATCTTGCAACAGGACAAATGTTGCAACAGGACAGATTTTGCAACAGGACAGATTTTGCAACAGGACAAATCTTGCAACAGGACAGATCTTCCAACAGGACAGCACCGTTGGGTCGCAACAGGACAGACTTTCTGCAACAGGACAGATTTTGCAACAGGACAAATCTTGCAACAGGACAGATCTTGCAACAGGACAGATCTTACAACACGACAGATTTTGCAACAGGACAAATCTTGCAACAGGACAGATCTTGCAACCGGACAGATTTTGCAACAGGACAAATCTTGCAACAGGACAGATCTTGCAAGAGGACAGATTTTGCAACAGGACAAATCTTGCAACAGGACAGATTTTGCAACAGGACAGACCTTGCGAGTTGTTGCGGACCTACTACGCAGCCCCCTGCCCGGTTACGTTTCCCTTTCCCTTTCTCCTCTTTCCTTGTTCACGTTGTGTTCCCTTGCCACGGTATACGGTAGTTCTGCGTCGTGAAGGAACCGTGGAAGGAGTATTTTGTTGTGTTGCGTGTTTTCTGCTTTTGCCCGTCCCTTACTTCCAGTGGCGGAACGAGCCCCAGCCTTCACGTGATATCGTCTCACTGTGGTGCCGTTTCGTCTCAAACCATCCGTTCGAGCCGGAGTTCGCCGGGCCTACAGCGAGAGCCGCCAGAAGTCTCTCAACGCGATCGCCATCGCTGTAGTAGAGTACGTACTGGCTACTGTAGGCCACGTCATCCCCGCCCACCTGATTCCGTGATCTTTGTGGCGTTCTCCCGGCGACGTTGAAGTCAGTCGTAGGTAGGCCGCTTCTTAGAGCGTCCTATTTCCCCTCTCGCCCTTGCTGTCGTGTGTGTAAGTGTAGGAGGTGCGGTTCTGTTGCGTTAGGCTTGAACTGGTCTGATCAGCCAGTAAAGTCTTTTCTTCGAACCCAGCGTCTCCGCCGCACGGCTTCAAGCCCCGCTCATCTACGGAAATCACCTTCGAATCACGAGTATTTCGGAAGGAAGTGACGTTGTTGTTGTCTTGCTCGGTTCCACTGGGTGGCGTCGGTTGGTGTTGCTCCAGGCTGTCTAGAAGCCTGCCACCAAAGAGGACAGATTTTGCAACAGGGCAAATCTTGCAACAGGACAGATTTTGCAACAGGACAGATCTTGCAACAGGACAGACCTTGCAACAGGACAGACCTTGCAACAGGACAGATTTTGCAACAGGACAGATCTTGCAACAGGACAGATCTTGCAACAGGGCAGATCTTGCAACAGGACAGACCTTGCAACAGGACAGACCTTGCAACAGGACAGATTTTGCAACAGGACAGATCTTGCAACAGGACAGATCTTGCAACAGGGCAGATCTTGCAACAGGACAGATCTTGCAACAGGACAGATCTTGCAACAGGACAGATTTTGCAACAGGACAAATCTTGCAACAGGGCAGATCTTGCAACAGGACTGATTTTGCAACAGGACAAATCTTGCAACAGGACACATTTTGCAACAGGACAAATCTTGCAACAGGACAAATGTTGCAACAGGACAGGTTTTTCAACAGGACAGATTTTGCAACAGGACAAATCTTGCAACAGGACAGATCTTCCAACAGGACAGCACCGTTGGGTCGCAACAGGACAGACCTTCTGCAACAGGACAGATTTTGCAACAGGACAAATCTTGCAACAGGACAGATCTTACCACAGGACAGATCTTGCAACAGGAGAGACCTTGCAACAGGACAAACCTTGCAACACGACAGGCCTTGCAACAGGATAGATCTTGCAACAGGAGAGACCTTGCAACAGGTCAGACCTTGACAATGAACAGGACGAACGTTGCGGCGCGCGCACGAGGCGACCACCGTCGTTGGCTCACAACAGGACAGACCTTGCAACGGACAGACCTTGAACATGACAGATTATGCAACAGGACATTACGGCCATTGACGACTACATTCCGTGCTATTCAGATCACACAAATTCTTCTGCAACAGGAAGGAACGGCTAGTTCTGTATAGTGCGATACATCTTTTCACCACTTGAACATCCGCTTGCAAAACCTAAACACCCCTTTTTACGGCGCTGGCGTCCGAGTGACGAATTCTCTTGTGATGTCCCCTATTTACGTCGCTCGTATGCTCTTCACACTTGCCGCGAGCGATACCTACGCGTTTCATGCAACAGTGACTGCAATTTGCAGTGCCATTCTCCAATCAAACACGCCTTGGAACTGCAGATTTGCTCATTGTCCCTACTTGTGCGCAAGTACCTACATACTTGCAATGCAGACAAAACGTAGCGTTGGAGGGAGGGGTGACGGGGGGGGGGGGGGGGGGGGGAAGAATGAGAGGTCTAACATTGTCAACTAAACCATACTTTCCGGTGTGGTTCCGAAGCCTTTATTTTAAGGCAACACTTTGTGATATCCTTCAGTTTTACGCATGGATTTCTGGACTTAGAAACTCAAAACGCAGTCTATTTAGAGACCACAGCGCTGCTAAACTAATCGACACGCGATTGCGGACTGCAAATGATACCGTACCCCTAAACCGAATTCACGTAGCCGAGCAGCACAACTACTTCTTGTCCACCAAACTATTAATCAAGGTCATCAGCTCGATCTGTCTCGCCTTCTGTCTGTCCAGGCGCTTCTTCTGCTCCGTGTAGAGCTCCATCAGCTGACTGACACCAGCGACTGCTGAGGCCACTGAACTCGATGCTCCACCACCACGTTCCACCGTCAAAGATGTCTCTGGGGTCACTGGGACTTGTGGCACTGCCATGCCTCGCCCCTGGGGAAACTGGTACGGTCCTGCGGTCAGCGCAGACGCAGCCTGTTGTCCCATGGATGTTTGGGAAGTGACAGCGTTCCACTGGCCAGAAGATGAAGCTGGTCCCATGGGGACATCTGAAGCCCCACGCATCACGGGCGCCGCATATGTCGTAGGCAGTGGCACGCGCGCAGTTCCCATGGAGTAGGTCGCGGCGGTTGCTAGGGTGCTTTCCTTGGGAACAGAAGTGACCGGCGCAGACGTAGCGTGTTGTCCCATGGATATCTGCGCAGTGGTAGTGTTCCACTGGCCAGAAGCTGGAACTTGTCCCATGGGGACACCTGAAGGCCCACGGACCACAGGCGCCGCAGATGTCATTGGCACCCGCGCAGTTCCCATCGAGTAGGGCGAGGTCGGTGCCAGAGTGCCTCCTTTGGACTCAGAAGTGGAGCGAACGATATTCTGGGCTTTTGGCGGTGGCACACTTCTGGGAGGGTCCATGGACCGTTTCTGACCCAACAGCGGAACACTGCGGTCTGGGCCGGCTCCAGAAGGTTTCGTTGTGGGCCACTGACTCGTCGGCATGGAGGACGGCGCCACAGGTGGCTGCTGCAGGATCCCAGAGGGGCGCGGCAGAGGCGTCTCTGAAGTTTTGATGACGCACGAAAATGAGTCTGCCGGCTATGGGCGAAAAGCAACTACTACCTAGCAGACATAAAAGGCCAATCCCCCAAACACACCCCCATACCTTGTCCGATCAGATCAGAGGGCGGTCTGTAGATCCTTCCAATGGCACTCTGCTCCACTGGGCTCTTGGAAATCAGAAAGGTGTCCAGCGCCTCTCTGAAACTGGGGTCGCTGCAACCGCTGGCGTTCAGACGGCAGAGATCCTTGGCAAAGTCGGGATAGCGCTTGTGCTGAACAACCCATTTATGTAGGCAACGGTGCGCAAGTGGGCGCTAAAACTGGGGTTATGCCACGCACCACGAATTTCAAGACGTGTCTCTCGGAAGCGAGATGGTCAGCCAGTGTGGTCGAATTGGCAGCGAATCTGTCGGCGCACAAATCGCAGAAAATTTCCACTTTCAAGCGGTCTTGGCGCAACTCGGACCACGCGTGGCGCCGTTGGATCTCCACGAGACTCTCGACGCCCAAGACGTACCTGAATGAATGGGCGTCTTCTCCGTGCGTGTTGCGTATTTTATTCGAAAAACCGAGATAATGACACACTGGAGTGCATGCTGGTCCAAACATTTCTAAAAAATCATTTCACAAATACCTGGTGTAGAACCAGTTTGAGCCGCAGTACTTTAGCTCGCTCCTAGACCAGCCCACGTCGCGAGTGGGGGCCAAAATGGCCGTCAGTGGCGCTGAGTTCGCCACGAAATACTCCTTGGAGAATCGATTTGCCTCTCTCGACTTCTGATTCTGAACGAGTCAACGTATCTAAATTTGAGTTAGACAAAATGGTTGTAGCCACTATTATTATAGTGTAGGCAGGCAATAACCTGAGCATGTTCCGCCCCTCGCAGATGCTGTCTCCAAACGGAACCCATAGTTCTCTCCGATTTCTTCACGGGAATCACTTGGCAGCAAGTCTAAAATGGGCCGACATCAAACATTGTCCTTTGCAATGAAACTGCCCGCTTCCACACACAAACATCGCATCTCAGCAGAGCCTGCTTGACGTCTTCTGAGATGACAACGTAATCTTCGCCTGAGTTTCGGTCGGACGTTTCACTGCGTTTAGGATTCGCTGGTTTGTCCAACGCCCGCTTGGCAGCTTCCATTAGACGACGAAGTTTAGCCGCCTCGCCATCGGTTTGCACGGGTTTCACACTGGGTTTCAATACCGGTTTAGTAGATGGTAATTTGACAGTCACCGGCGGCTTTGCCTGAAGTGTAACGGTAGATAGCACAAGTTTGCAGACATTGGAGAGGAAGAATTCTGTCTCGACCCTATCGCAGAAATGGCGTCAACGGACCCTACACGCAGACAAGTAGCGAACTAATTAGAAACACCCCCGTGGACAAGCTCGAAACGAGGTCTCCAAAAATTTACCTTAGGAACAGCTGCGTCGGGAGGACTCTTCTGTAGAGGAGAGGCGGCGCCCCCTCCGCTGGTAGAGTAGTCCTTCAACGGGCTTTGACCGCAGAGAAGGATCTTCTCGAGCTCCTCCTTCGTCTCACATTTGGGGAAGTGTCGATCCATTGGGAAGGCCAGACGATGCACCAAATGATTAGCGGGCTTCGCGCATATGCTAGAAATACAGGGTGCGTATACAAAAGTGAGAACACTGACTTTACGGTCGCCGTTCTCAAACGTGCGAGCACTGATCTCCCTCTAGATTCGACACGATGTGCTGCACGCTGATTATGACCGATGGTGCAAATTTCATATAATTCCTTGCAACGAACCGTAAACGGCGACATTTTGCGCAACACCATGTCAAAAATCGAGTGTAACGCTTTTCCATGCTGGAGAAGACGGTGGATGTGGCCTTCTTCTGGAGGATCACGGCCATCACCTTCTCCAATACGGAAATGCGTTGCACCCGATTTTCGATATGGTGTTGCGCAAAATGTCGCCGTTTACTGTTCGTTGCAAGGTATTATATGAAATTTGCACCATTCGTCAAAAACACCATGCAGTACATCGTGTCCAATTTTCCGGACAATCAGTCCATGCACGCTTGAGAACGGCGGTCGCAAAGTCAGTGTTCCAACTCTTTTATACGCACCCTGCGGATGGTTTTAGCTTAGCAACCGCAAGTGGAGCTACCGTACAACCGAGTGTGTACTTCTATTTCTACCCCACCTGAACGTCTTGTGGACAGACAATGAGCCATTCGCATAGTCTTGCAGGGCTTTCTGCACAGTAGTATGGTCACCAGGTTTGCGTTGACGCTTCTTCTGCTTCGCAAGCAGACCCTGAAATTTGTTTGAAAAGGTTCCACAGTACGCCAACAGATCTGGAAACTTTGAAGTGTTTATACACTCTAACACCGCTGTGAATCGAACGAAGACGGACGCACTGAAACGGCTACAGTACTTGGCGCTCGCCTGGCCTGTGCTGCGACCAACCTCAAGCAGCTCCTTCTTAGATAGTTCGAGCGCCTTCAAGCCTTCCTCATTCTTTGAATTTTCCTGTAGAAAGCGGTCGTAAGACAACAGAAAGTCGACGTCGGGAAGACCCTTCTTGCGGGTGAGAGGCCATTCCCCAGATTCGTGTTTCTGGGCGCAAAAGCGAACCAGGGCCCGGAAAAACGGGAATTTTCGCCCGGAAACCGGGCGCGAGAAATCGGCGAAGGTCGCGAAGCGCTCCTTCCACACTTTTGGATGGCTTATGATGACAGGGGTGCTCGGTTGCCCAATGGCAGGTGGGTCCACGGGCTTGGCCTGAAAAGTACACTTGTTGGATATTGATGGCACCTACGACGACCCCCCTGCCCCCCCCGCCCCCCCCCCCCCCCCAACTTTCTCCTCTAACCTTTGCTCCGTTTCCAGTCTCATTTCCACGAGTTTCTGAAGCGGTTCCACCAACTTTATTGGCCCGCTTTGGAGCTTCTTCTTCGGGGCTTCTTTCTGCCAAGAGCGGGCTTCTGTCGCTCTCAGAGAGAAGTAGCGACTCGAGCCCTTCCTCCGTCTCCGCCTCTGGGAAGAGTTCGTCCATGGCGTCCAGGACAAAGGGAGGCGTCTTGCCGTTTCCCAACAGGCTGGCGCTGAGAATCAGAAGAGAAGCGAGTTTCCAACGCACACCAGCCCATACCCCTCCACCCCCCCCCCCCCCCCAATCCCCCACACCTCCCACGTCCCCCATACCAGTACCACCAGCACCCCCCACCTCCTTCTCCTCCCCTTCTCCAGGCCAGGATGCAAACAACACCGATGGGCGCTGTATTTGGTTTATTCATTCACCCAAAGGTGGCCATTTGAAGGACTTTCTGGTACCACAAACGACACTGCCAAACTATGGTATGGTACCTTCTTGCTCCTTTGACCTCCCGTTTTCGCCACAGTACAGTAGTAGCAGAAGTACCTAGTAGCTGTTGTATGCATCTCAACCTGAACATATCCGTAGTGGAGACGGCGCTTGCCTTCCACTGGTTCAAGGCGTCTCGCAGAACTCTGCGATGCGGGGTCAGAAGACTGGCATTGTCGCAGGTCCACAGCGGCTCTAGACGCGTCATCAGATGCTGAACATGATGACGGGAAATGTAGCGAATTACTGCACAGTAGAAACCTTCCATTTTCATCTAATCACTTCACCCACGTTGAGATACGCCTCTTTGCTTTGGAGAAGATTGTCGAGCGCTTCGAAGTCCCTGCAATCCTCCCTCAAATAGGCGTCGTAGAGAAGAAATAACTGCTCGTTGGGCCTGCCCTGCTTAGACATGGGCACGAGGTCCTCCTTGGCTTGCTCAGCACAGAATTGCACCAAGGCCCGGGCGGATGTGCGATGTTTGGGAACGCGGGCCGGGTTCACCGCCGCGAAGGCCAAGAACCGCTGGGTCCACAGCTCCGCGTTGGGGTAACCCGTCGGGGCGTACCTTCTGCGGTCCGGGTAAAAGGGGTTGTCCTTCTTGGGCCTCCTCTTCGCGCCAGCTGAGGATAGAGGGTCGTTGTCTTCGGTCCCAGAGGTTGGCTGAACGCAAACGGCTGTTGCCATGGCACGCTGCTTTCCCGCGAATTAGCTGTTCGGTCGGTCGGTCGAAGCTTAGATCTCCTTACAAAAGATAAACACACCTTAGCATTCGCCGACGCAGCAGCAGCACTTGTCGCGTCACCACGCGACGTCGTCGCGTCCTTTGACTTCGACCCAATTTCTCCCGGCACATAGGTGCAGGCCACCCGGAGGCCGGTGGGGGGGTTCTTCTTAAGGAAAATTTTCGAGAGGGGGGGGGGGGTCCCGGTACCCGGAAAATCAATTTAGAATGGCCAAAAATGTGCCTAAAAACGCCTTATTTTGGTCAAAAACACGCTAATTTGTGCATAAATAGACGAAATATAGCGCCGCAGGCGAAAATTTGGACAAAATAGGACCAAAAACTACCAAAAATACTAGAAAATTTCCGAAATTTCCGGCTTTTTTCCGAATTTCGGATGCCAGAGGGGTCTCCGGAAAAATTTCCTGAGGGCCATGGCCAGGGGGGGGGGGGGGTTCCCCCCCCCCCCCCCCCCGGTCCCCCCCCGCCTGCACCTATGTCCCGGCAACGTCAACTTGTTTTGCCTCTGCATGCGATGCCGCCAGCGGCCTCGCTTCTCAATGTTTCTCGCATTTGCTAACCGATGTAGCACCACCAAAGCCGCATTGTCAGTTGTTGCCTCTGCGCCAACAGCAATGACTTCCTTTGCTACTTTCCTCTGTCCCATTTTCAGCCCTGTCCAGACTGTTCGCCTTTAACGAATTTACCCTATGATGAAGCATAGGAGATCCGTCGTTAAAGTGTAGAAGCCTGGACTTGCGGTTTAGCAACGGTGCGATGTGGTCCAGTGGCCCAATACAGTCTTATGTGTGTGCAACGGATCTGTTCGAAAAACTGTCTTTTCCCAAAGACACTTTTTCAGACACTTCTTAAGACACTTTTGCCAGGACGGATCACATTCTGTTCAACTGAGTCTGGTGTCTGAAAAAGTGTCTGAAAAAGTGTCTGAGAAAAAGACACTTAGAGATTGGTCAGCTTGCTGGTGAATGAAACATACATTGCGCGGGTTGTGCTTCAGAGACACTCTTAGCCTGCTCCCTATGCGGTTCCGTTGCTCCTTGCCCAGTCCCCTCATCCCAACATCTGAGAGACTCCTACCCAGTTCCCTCCCTGCTTCTGTTCAACTGGGTCTGGTGTCTGGAAAAGTGTCTGAAAAAATGTCTGAGAAAAAAGACACTTCAGAGACATTCTTAGCCAGTTCATCACTCTGCTCCCTACCCAGTCCCCTCATCCCAAGGTCTGAGAGACTCCTACCCAGTTCTCACCCTACTTCTGTTCAACTGGGTCTGGTGTCTGGAAAAGTGTCTGAAAAAGTGTCTAAGAAAAAAGACACTTCAGAGAGATTCTTAGCCAGTTCTCACTCTGCTCCCTACCCAGTCCCCTCATCCCAAGATCTGAGAGGGTCCTACCCAGTTCCCTCCCTGCTCCATGCGCAGTCCTGCCAGATCCAAGATCCATAGTGAAATCGCTGTCTTAAAAACTGTCTCAAAAAGTGTCTTGCCCAAAAGACAGCAGGCCCATGACCCCTACCCAGTTCCCATCCTACTTAGCCAGTTCTCACTCTGCTCCCTACCCAGTCCCCTCATCCCAAGATCTGAGAGGCTCCTACCCAGTTCCCTCCCTGCTCCATGCGCAGTCCTGCCAGATCCAAGATCCATAGTGAAATCTCTGTCTTAAAAACTGTCTCAAAAAGTGTCTTGCCCAAAAGACAGCAGGCCCATGACCCCTACCCAGTTCCCATCCTACTCCCTGCCCAGTCCCCTTCATCCCAAGATCTGAGAGACTCCTACCCCGTTCCTTCCCTGCTCCATGCCCAGTCCCCCCATAGTGAAATTGCTGTCTCAAAAAGTGTCTTGCCCAAAAGACAGTAGCCCCATGACCCCTACCCAGTTTCCATCCTGCCCCCTGCCCAGTCCCTTCATCCGAAGATCTGAGAGACTCCTACCCCATTCCTTCCCTGCTCCATGCCCAGTCCCCTGTCCCAAGATCCATAGTGAAATTGCTGTCGCAAAAAGTGTCTTGCCCAAAAGACAGTAGCCCCATGACCCCTATCCAGTTCCCATCCTGCTCCCTGCCCAGTCCTTTCATCCCAAGATCTGAGAGACTCCTACCCCGTTCCTTCCCTGCTCCATGCCCTGTCCCCTGTCCCAAGATCCATAGTGAAATTGCTGTCTCAAAAAGTGTCTTGTCCAAAAGACAGTGGCCTCATGACCCCTACCCAGTTCCCATCCTGCTCCCTGCCCAGTCCCTTCATCCCAAGATCTGACAGACTCCTACCCCGTTCCTTCCCTGCTCCATGCCCGGTCCCCTGTCCCAAGATCCATGGTGAAATTGCTGTCTCAAAAAGTGTCTTGCCCAAAAGACAGTAGCCTCATGACCCCTACCCAGTTCCCATCCTGCTCCCTGCCCAGTCCCTTCATCCCAAGATCTGAGAGACTCCTACCCCGTTATCCCAAGATCTGAGAGACTCCTACCCCGTTCCTTCCCTGCTCCATGCCTGGTCCCCTGTCCCAAGATCCATAGTGAAATTGCTGTCTCAAAAAGTGTCTTGCCCAAAAGACAGTAGCCTCATGACCCCTACCCAGTTCCCATCCTGCTCCTTGCCCAGTCCCTTCATCCCAAGATCTGAGAGACTCCTACCCCATTCCTTCCCTGTTCCATGCCCCGTCCCCTGTTCCAAGATCCATAGTGAAAGCAGTTCCTGCCCCCCTCCCAAGATCCAATACCAAGTTCCATAGTGGCTGTATTGCTGTCAGCAAAGACACAACTTGCTCAAAGGTTGTGTATGAAACATGCATTATGCCAATTGTGTTGCTAAGAGATTTCCATGAGTGTTGCTTAGAGTGATCGGTCATCTGATCCGTTGCTAAAACTGTTAGTGTAACAGGCTGGACAGAGCCCCATTTTCGCCTTCTGTCTTTGCTCTGCACGACGCGCTGAGCGCCTCTTCTGACTGGAATGCTGACTGGCGCTCTCCCGACTCACAAAATTCGAATCTTCTTTCTGCCGAATTGACAACATTCTGGGGTTTCTTTTCTTCGACGACCGCCGTCGTCGCCCGTCCCTCCCCCCTCCTGGTTGTTTGCATGCATACGGAGAGGGGGAAGTAGAGTAGTGGAGCGGCCAAACAAGAAGAGAAACTTGAGGACAAGAGAACAAAAAACAAAAAGAGCACGGGGCGCCGGGCGCGCCAGCTAGAAGAAGAAAATACAACCTACCCCCCCCCATCCCCCACAACCCACCCACCTTACTACAGTGGGAGCACGGGTACACTCCCAGTCATAGCCACACTTCTAGACGTTGCTGCACCTACAGTAACCTAAAACATAAACACTACGCCAACGCGACAGTGTAAACAGAAGTGCACTTCCGGCTCCTCCACAACTGAAACTGAAACTAGTTTAAATTTCACACCGGGACGCCTGCGCCCGACCGACCCCCTTTTCGGCCCCTTCCAACCATGGAAACCTAAAGCTCCTCCCCCCCCCCCCCTTTGTTTATAGTAGCCCAGTTATGTATTGCAGTAAGTCAGCTGACGCGAAACTCTGTGTGTACATATGCGCGATTCCGGAGTTTATGCGTTCAAGCGAGCTAAGAAAGCTTCAGAACATCAGACAGTGAAGACGACGCCATTATCGGCGGGTCAGCAAGCGAACGACGAACACCAATCGATCAGTCAGTAAGTACATATATCAGATATCAGATCATATCAGATCACGGGGTCTGTCCGGGACTCTTCTTCTTCCGAACTGGAACTATCGGCCGATTTCTCGACGTTCGTTTCGGTTGTGAAAGTTCCGGTCACGGGACCTCCCAGGGCTACGTCGAAGTCTTCGCCTCCTTGCGCATCCACCGAACGACTCACCGCCGTCCGCTGAACACAATTTGAGTTTGGTAAGAAATTGTAACGACTGGCATACGCACGCACGCAAGCACCCACCTGCGAAGTGCGCGTAGGCGTGCTGCTGTCGCTGCCGTCGTCCGAAGTGTGGCCGCTCGAAATCTTCGCCTCTCCCTCTCCTTCCTTTTCGACGACGCCCTTGCTGGTGGGAGTTGACTTCTTCCCCTCCTTGGAAGCTTCCTGCTGCTGCTGTGTGGAGGAGGTGGAGTAGGAGAGGCGCATCCTCTCCTCCGTCCAGGTGGGCAGACTCTCCGCATCCTCCGGAGTGTCGTCCCACTTTTCGTACAACCTTGTCGACATGAAGCGCGAACCCCCTCTCCGGAGTGGAAGGGGCCCGCTCTTCTTCTTCTGCTTCTGTGAGGGACTCTGCTCTTCCTCTTCTTCTGCTTCCTCCGAGACGGAGACTGCCTTCTTCTTCTCTTCCCGCCGCTGCTTCTGACGCCTTCTTCTGCGGTGAAGGACGAAGAGCAGAATAAAGACGGCTACGGCGATCACGGCTACGACTGCGCCTGGGAGGACGACGTAAAGAAGCCAGTTGAAGGGCTGACTCGTAGTCGTCTTCGGGGTCGTTCGGCCAACGGTGGTGGTCGTCGTGCCAGTAATGGACGCCTCGGTGAGTCTGCTCGATATTCCGCGAGTTGTGGCTCCAACTGGAGGCGCTCCAGATGACGCAGCTGAAACAAGAGCGAACACCATTCTGTATTTTGTCAAGTCAAGAGAAGAGATTAGCTGGCGATTAGCTCAGCGGACTCACCCTTTGTAGTACTGGCATCATCCTGCGTTCTTCCAGAACTGGCCCTTGAAGTAGCATCAATGGTATCATCCACTTGGCTCGATCCAGTGGAGGATCTGTGCATAGTAGTTTCAGTTCCTTCCATCGACGAGGCCTTGCTACTGCGAGCGGTAGTGGCGACAGGCTTTGTTTCCTCCTCTGCAGCAGCGCTTGAGCTACTCATCATAGTTGTCGAAGAAGTAGTGACAACCGTTGTGGTCGTCGTCGTCTTCTCACAAAAGGAGGCGTTTCTATAGCCGCATCTGAGGAAGCGCTCGGCGTCCATTCGAGGCTCGGAGGCGTAGTGGTTGCAGAGTTG
>JASAMZ010010188.1:0-18371 GCA_030248115.1 Linhomoeus sp. GSCO2_2
TAACAGGACAATTTTTGGACACCTATGCAGGGCCTCCTGAACAAGCGGGGGCACTTTGAGGCACGCTCAAAACTTGAGCAGCCCAGATTTCCCGAACACCTGTGCAGGGCCTCCTGAACGAGCGGGGGCACTTTGAGGCACGCACAAAACTTAACAGGACAATTTTCGGACACCTATGCAGGCCCTCCTGAACGAGCGGGGGCACTTTCAGGCACGCACAAACTTAACAGGACAATTTTGGGACACCTATGCAGGACCTCCTGAACGAGCGGGAGCACTTTGAAGCACGCACAGAAGCGGACGGGACAATTTTGGGACACCTATGCAGGGCCTTCTGAAAAGCGGGGGCACTTTGAGGCACGCTCAAAACTTAACAGGACAATTTCGGGACACCTATGCAGGGCCTCCTGAACGAGCGGGGGCACTTTGAGGCACGCACAAAGCGAACAGGACAATTATCAGGGACGCGCTATTGCAGGGCCTCCTGACCGAGCGGGGACACTTTGAGGCACGCACAAAACTTAACAGGACAATTTTTGGACACCTATGCAGGGCCTCCTGAACGAGCGGGGGCACTTTGAGGCACGCTCAAAACTTAACAGGACAATTTTGGGGCACCTATGCAGGGCCTCCTGAAACGCCGGGGCACTTTGAGGGCACGCTCAAAACTTAACGGGACAATTTTTCGACACCTGTGCAGGGCCTCCTGAACGAGCGGGGGGCACTTTGAGGCAAGCACAGAAGCGAACAGGACAATTATGGGACACCTATGCAGGGTCTCCTGAACGAGCGGTGGCACTTTGGGGCGCGCACAAAGCGAACAGGACAATTTTGAGCCAGCTATGCAGGGCCTCCTAGAAATTGCAGGGGGCGCTTAGGAGCACGCGCAAAACTTAACAGGACAATTTTGGGACACCTATGCAGGGCCTCCTGAACAAGCGGGGGCACTTCGGGGGTTGGTGTTATATGCGCGCAACCATCAGTCGAAAGAATGGAAGGCGACTGGACGAGATCCTGATTGATGGACGTTAGAGCGTGATCTGAGAGAAGAAGGAGAAGAAGGAGAAGACAAAGAATTCACCCCCCGCCCGTGGGACAAGAAACGCGCCGCGATCCTTTTTGCGCCTGTAACTTTTGCTACACTATACCGATTTTCACCAAATTCAAGTCCGAGATATTATTTATGATAAAGTCCTTTAGTGTGCCAAATTTCATCCACTTCCGTTTAGTACAGCCCGAGAAACAAACATCGTGACGATGGGAAAAGGTGCGCGCGGCCTTCATGGAACATATTATGGTTTGGCGCTGCCGCGCCAACCATGATATGGAACTTAAGTTGATTCAAGTTTCATTAAAATCGATGCACCGGTACAGAAGTTATTCGAGTTCCCAACCAGTCACTTTAAAAAAAAACCCTGTACAACACCAACTGCGCAACGAGTTACCAGGGGTGAGTGTCTGCCATCTAACGGCCAAACTTCGCTGTGATGCATAAGGCAAAGATCAGACTGCGAATGTTGACAGGCAGTTACAGTGTTGCAATTCAGTTACAGCCTCAACTACACTTCTTGCACCATGTGCTGATTTGCTGTTGGTCATGCCTTTTGTCTGGCTTTGTATGTCTGTCACGATTTCATCTGCAATAGTAGCTGCACGATTGTCTGCGGTCGCTCTACACCTTATGTGTTACATACATTTACCGTTGTGTTATGTATTGTTTATGTAGTGTTATGAGTTGTATAACTTACGGTATGTGTTACATACGCTGACACTTTGAACGTCCTTCTTCGCTTTCAGTGGCTTCTGGATGGATGCCTGCTTTGGAATGAATCCAAATGGGCCTTACCCCACTGGGCACTGCACTTCAATAGCGGGTAACATAGGGATTATGTACCGCAGCTGGAAGGGTGACTCCTACTCGGCCAAGGCGTCAAAACTTATGCTTCGTCCGAAGGCTGCTGGTATAGAACAGTTGTGTAGACGGCGATAATCTGCAACTTTTCTAGTTAAAGTCACTTTTAGGCGACACTAGGAACTTCGTCCTCTACAAAAGTGACGGCAGGCCCTCGTCAGAACCACTTGAAACATTGAAGAGCGTGAATACTCTGACCGAATGCGCCCAAGAATGCTACAAGCGCTGGAGCTGTGACGCCTTCAGCCATGGACCACTGGAAAATGCCCTATGCATGCTGCATGGGAAGATCGAAGTGCCACTGATCAATGATCAGCGATACCAAACTTGGATTAAGATTTGAGTGGCATGCTTAGTGTCAAAGCATTAGTGACTAAATCCTCCCTCTCTTTCTTTGCACCTCTGCTGCGATTAAGCACAGTTTTGATTGGTGTGTTTCTTCAGCTGATTCTACCCATATGCGGCTCGGGATTTGCATTGCTTGAATGTTTTCAGTACCAATGAACACTGTGAACTTCCCGCTACGTACACAGCAGCCTAACGGCATACTAGCCCACAGGCTGGTTAATAAAACATAGAAGTCTACCCCGTTCTAATCTCTTTCTCGGCTCAGATCAACTGGCAAGGTATATGCGACAAACTCGACCCTCAGTTACCGTTACCTTTGGCACCGTTTCTCCGACGCAAGCCAAATTGCCGTCTCTTTGTCTTGCTGCACACGAAATCTTACATACAGTAAGGCGTCGTATGCCAATGTCGAATTCAATTAGTGCACTTCTTGTGATCTTAGCAATAACAGCAATCGCCGAAGGCCAGACGAGCAGCAGTTGCTCAGAACTGAGTGTCAAAGAGGGTATCATTGCTAGTGGACTGTGGAAGTGCCACGCATCGCTTTTGCGCGTTCCATTTGACAAACCTTTCACGTGCGGACGCTCAAGTTGCTGTTTTCTAACTTCCAGATCGCTCCAACCGTTCGCTCAATTCTGTCAGTCGAGTTGGCAAAGCACCCTGCTTCGGCACAGTCAATTTGTAAGGTCATCGAAAGTTTTGTATGCTAGGTTGCGACTCAGTTGAACAGATTCTTCGTCTAACCGACTCTTAAGACTACTTGTGATCGCCAACACCAACCAAGACATCCTACTACTGTAGGTCGGCGACGCGGCCGCAGAGTACGTGCTGACCCACGCCAGTGCTGCCTGTCCCCACACGGCAGTGGATATCCTCTATTCGAGCACCAATTCGTGGCAGCGCCACAACGGCAGCTTCTTCAGCACCTTTGACCACGACGTGGACAACCAGGACCTTAACCTGAAGTTTTACATTTTGATGTACCGGGGATATCGTCAGTTTGCCGGGAATTCGGCTCTCGGGACTGGGACATCGCCCAAATCTCTCCTTTTCAGAGGAAGATGGGACCAGCTGCCTGAGTGAACCGCCCAAGTTTCGTCCCCGTCCGTTGCCTCACGCTCGAGATACGCGCTGATTCATATTCCCGGGAAGCCGTTGGCGTCGATCATGTCGTGTTGCGTCTTTGGGTAAGCAGCGAGATAAAGAAGCAACGACCGGCGACACCGAGGAAGGAGGTCGCGGGATGGAGAATGTGATTGTTTTGACACGAAAATTGTGTTTCTGTGATCACTTCGTCTGTTTGCTTCCGTTTCGCGCCGAAATTCGGTCGTGCTGCGCGATTGCCGAGAGGCGTGTCCGCAGAACACATATAGTGTGTTGAGCGCTTGTCATGCGATCTCAGCGGCACGGAACGCTTGTTTTGAGTTCGGAAAGTGCGCAGTTGTGTGAATTGCCTCTGTTTTGCCTACTTGGTAACCAATTGAGGGGTTGTCGTTGTGGTGTGACGACACGACGCGTGAAATACGCAACTTTTTCGACGTTGATCGTGGGATTCAGAACAGTACACCACCCACAGGAGTAGTGACAACGGAGAAAGCAAGAAAAGAAGCTGCGATTTTACACATTAGAACGGCTTGTTCGGCGACGTGACACGCGAGCGCGTTACAGATTTATCAAGATGACAAACGTGAGCGTCTTGGGAGTGGCGCAAGTGAAGTGAATCACTATCAATCGCGACTGAGATGGAAGCGCTAAGTATGCATAAAAGGCACTTTGCATTTCATTTCATTTCTGAAGCGTGGGCGGGTTTTCGACCGAACGCGTACAAAGTGGTTGTTACTGCACTACGTTTTGCGCGCATATGTGCGATTGATCCACCCCCCCCCCCCCCCACCACTCCTACATAGCCACACAGGACAGGACGACCAACCGGAACTATGCAGACTCTCGTTCTTGTTGTCAACCCCCCCCCCCCCCAAATCAGACAATTTCGCAAAAGGTATGAAACTTTCCGTAAATTATCTTAAAAACTTGTCACAATTTTCGCCTGCGGCGGCGCTATTCTTGAACGTTTAGTTGTTTTGCGATATTTTCGCCAAAATAGAGCAAAACAAGCTGTTTTAAAAAAGTTGAGTTGTTTTATTAATACAGAGTGGTTTGTGAGTGTTTTAAAGTGGAAGAGTAAAAGAGTGGATACTTTTGTAAAGTTTTTCGAAGCCTTTCCGATATGACGCGCGCCCGCCCGGAGTCCACTATTCATGCGCTACTTCTGACACGCTCCTTTCTGAGAGGTTCTTGCAGGGCAACATTGGGATCGCCCGGGATTATTTTTTTGAGCAAGACACACGCATTTCTGAGCGGTTGTTGCAGGGCAACATTGGGATCGCCCGGGATTAATTATTTTTGCAGACAAAGTTGTTCGTAAGGCAAGAGTTTAAAAAAAAACAAAAGTATTTCTTTACCGTTCAACAACTGCCTCAACGTAAGCTTTCAAACGGTCAAACGAATGCCGCTCTACAACGTAAGACGAGCGAGTTAGGGCCCATTTGCTGTTTGAACCTTTGGGCTACTGTAGTTCGAGTATTCAAACGTTTGAGTTTCGACCAATAGAAGAACAAATGATCAGTGAGTCGAGAGCTATCCAACCAACCCAAGATCGTCTCCGTACGACGCACGCTGAGCGAGGTAGAGCGACTTCTGCGTTAAAAACGCGAGAATGTCGCTTTTCGTGTTGCGTGTTTGCGTAATTAAGAAAATTTGTAATGCCAAACGAAAGAGCACGTCGAGACCTTTTAGTTGAGCTATCACACGCCGCTCTACGACGTAAGACGAGCGTGTTAGAGCCGTTTTGCGTTTTGGACGTTCGGGTTACTGTAGCGCGCGCAATTCAAACTTTTGAATTTCGACTTCTCTTAACGGAATTATCAGTGTGCCAAAACCTATTCAATGAACTCAAGATCGTCTCTCTATGACCGAAGACGAGCGAGTTAGATAAGTTTTGCGTTTTGAACCTTTGGGTTACTGTAGCTCCCGAAATTCAAACTTTTGAGTTTCGACCAATAGAAGAACAAATGATCAGTGAGTCGAGAGCTATCCAACCAACCCAAGATCGTCTCCGTACGACGCACGCTGAGCGAGTTAGAGCGATTTCTGCGTTAAAAACGCAAGAATGTCGCTTTTCGTGTTGCGTGTTTGCGTAATTAAGAAAAATTTTATTGCCAAACGAAAGAGCACGTCGAGACCTTTTAGTTGAGCTATCGCACGCCGCTCTACGACGTAAGACGAGCGAGTTAGAGCCGTTTTGCGTTTAGACCTTCGGGTTACTGTAACTCGCGAATTTCAAACTTTTGAATTTCGAAACCTCTTAGCGCAATTCTCAGTGAGTCCCGAGCTATCCATAAAGCCCAAGATCTCCTTCCTAAGACTTACCAACGCCGAGATCTGAGAGCGTGACTAACGGACGGACGGACGCACGGACGCAAAGCTCTCGTAGGGGTTCGCCCGGCTGAGGCCGGGCGAAATAAGGCGTTTTGGTGTCAAAAAGAGTGCTTCGTATGGGTTTTCAGGGCAATTTTGGAAATCGATTTTTGTCCGCTGCCCCCCCCCCAAATCCCGGCTGCGCCCCCCCCCTCCCTCGAAATTCTTGCACAGATATGTACCTAACCATCAACCGGTGAATTCGCTCGGCGACCATTACTCTATTGTGGACTGTCGAAAGCAGGAACAACACAGGTCACAGACGCGATGAAGAACCAAATCCGCGCGCGCCCTTTGAAATGCTACGCAATGCACTTATGGCACGCTTGGCCTTAGTCTCCACAGAACCAGAGTGATCGGCCAAATATAGCTTGCTGTCAAGGATGGCGCCTAGGTGTTTGTAACGGTTGACGCATTCCAATCACTGACCATTTAGCACACCATCCCTAAGCATAGCGAGAGCCGTGCGCATTTACATTTGGGTGGCTGAAAAGCCAGACCATCACTCTCGAACGCGCCACTTGCCCTGTCCACGTGCGTTTAGAGATCTCCGACATCGTCATCTGAAGAGATTTGTTGGTACAGAAGCACGTCATCAGTGAAAACCGACAGTTTGCAGTGCAGCTTCAAACGATTGGCATACTGTACGAGGACAGGCCCTAGACAACTGCCCTGCGGCACGCCAGAATGGATATGCAGCGCAACCACACTATGGGGTGGGTACTTCATACTAAACCAGCTTGGAGAGCAGCAGGTTGGTGTCGAAAGTCTTCTTCGCATCGAAGAAACGCAGGCGACCTTCTTGTGCTCATCGACTACGGTGCCCAGTTCATGGACATCCACGGCCAGGTAGCCCACAATCTCCCTCCTGCCTTTTCGGACGCCAAACTGAAAGTCTGGCAGCTTTGCCTCTACGCAGGGGAGATGCAGCAAGCCCTCCATTGTCTTCGACACAACCCCCGAGAGGGAGATCGACCGGAAGTCCCCAGGCGTGTGGAGTGGTCGGTGACCTTGGGAATGGGACTGACGATTGGCGTCCTTCCCGCCCGGTCCGATGGGACCACTCATTCCCAAAAGCTGTGGTTGAAGAGTGCAGCCAGGGAAGGACGCCAGGACCTGTGCTGTCCGTCCTCCTGTGAGGAAGATGGCAGGAATGCCATCAGGGCCAGTCGACTTCTAAAATATGCGAAAAATGTTCAGTGGCAAATTATCTTTTTATTTGGTCGAAAACGTCTTCAAAATATGTATAGCGGCGAAAATTTTGCTCTTCCTAACCGTCACAGGTTGCCATTTTTTTCGCCGCGCCTCAGCGCGGCGAGGTGTATATATACGGATGGCAATGTCTGTCTGTGTGTGTGTGTGTGTGTGTGTGTGTGTGTGTGTGTGTCCGTCCGTCCGTGGCACCGAAGTAAAATATGTGACATATGTGGTCAAGTAGAGTCGAGGTCGCTGAGTAAGGATCCGGTGTCCGTTTGTGTTGCTAATTTCGCATTTTCGAGATATTCGCAATTAAAATTCGAAAATGTCAAAAATCGACTTTTTCGTCTGATGCGTTAGCCGCGAAATTTCTTCAGAAATGGAAGGAGCATGGACCGCGGATAATTTGTAACACAGAAGAAATTTTTTGCAAATGTGGAATTTAATAGAAATACGCAATTATTTGTCAAAATAGCATACATTGACTAAAATACAACGTCATTTATTGACGAATGTGAATGCAGAAATGGAAAGGTCGTATGCCAATCCGGATTTGTGACATAGTTTTGCAGTTTTTAAAAATTGCAATTTTGAGATATTTTCAGTCAGAATATGGAAATGTCAAAAATCGACTTTTTCACCTGATGATATAGCGGCGAAATTTCTTCACAAATGGAAAGAATATAGACTGCGGAGAATTTGTAGCGCAAGAGAAATCTTTTACAAATATTGAATTTAATAAAAATATGTGATTATTTTTCAAAATTCCATAAATCAATAAAAAATAGAACGTCGTTTTTGACGAATTTGCACGCGGAAATGGTAAAGCCGTTTGCCAATAAGAATTTACTAGGAAACAGAAATGCGCACGTTGAACACAGGAATTCGCTCGCACCAAACTTTTGGCAAGATTGTTGGATGTGAAGTTTTCACACAGGTAGGAAACATCAGATAAACGGCGTCGTATCATGCCGATAACACAAAGCGAACGCGGCGATATCACTGAGCTTCAGATCAGCTGTACAGACAACCGTATCGTGGGGATAGCTGCACTTTGCATTAAGGTACACATTCTCAAGACACTTTCTCCAGATGCGGCTAACGATGTGTACAAAGTTCACTATACTGTTCACCAAAATTTGACAGACACAAAGTATAGGTTGAACTTTTTACTCACACAGCTTGTTTCGCCGCGCCTCAGCGCGGCGAGGTGTTTATATACGGATGACAATGTCTGTGTGTGTGTGTGTCCGTCCGTGGCACCGAAGTAAAATATGTGACATATGTGGCTAAGTAGAGTCGAGGTCGCTGAGTACGGATCCGGTGTCCGTTTGTGTTGCTAATTTCGCATTTTCGAGACATTCGCAATTAAAAATTCGAAAATGTCGAAAATCGACTTTTTCATCTGATGAGCTAGCCGCGAAATTTCTTCAGAAATGGAAGGAGCATGGACCGCGAATAATTTGTAACACAAGAAAATTTTTTGCAAATGTGGAATTTAATAGAAATACGCGATTATTTGTCAAAATTGCATAAATTGATCAAAATACAACGTCATTTATTGACGAATGTGAATGCAGAAATGGAAAGGTCACATGCCAATAAGGATTTGTGACATAGTTTTGCAGTTTTAAAAAATTGCAATTTCGAAACATTTTCAATCAAATATGAAAATGTCGAAAATCGACTTTTTCACCTGATGATATAGCGGGGAAATTTCTTCATAAATGGAAAGAGTATAGACTGCGGATAATTTGTAACGCAAGAGAATTTTTTTGCAAATATGGAATTTAATAGAAATACGTGAATATTTTTCAAAATTTCATAAATCAACAAAAATCGAACGTCGTTTTTGACGAATTTGAGCGTGGAAATGGTAAGGCCGTATGCCAATAAGAATTTGTGACATAGTTTTACATTTTAAATAAATTCCAATTTCGAGACATTTAGAATTAAAATTTTAAATAAATGTCAAAATCGAGATTTTCGTCTGATGGCCAGAAAAGCTGTTTATTGATGATAATGATGAATGTGCTCTCGGAAACAGAAATGCGTAAGCTGAACACAGGTATTCGCTCGCACCAATCTTTTGGCAAGTTTCTTTGTTGGATGTGACGTTTTCACACAGGTAGGAAACATCAGATAAACGGCGTCGTATCATGCCGATAACATATAGCGAACGCGGCGATATCACTGAGCTTCAGATCAGCTGTACAGACAACCGTATCGTGGGGATAGCTGCACTTGGTATTAGGGTACACGGTCTCAAGATGCCTTCTCTAGATGCGGGTAACGATGTGTACAAAGTTCACTATACTGTTCACCAAAATTTGACAGACGCAAAGTATAGGTTGAACTTTTTACACACACAGCTTGTTTGGTGATTTAGTGTCGCCTTGTCTTTGTTCGGCTAGCTGTGTAGGGTAAGCGAGTGAACGCCACGTGATTACTGCGATTACGCATGCCCTGGCGCGGTCAGCGTTGTTGTTGGCAGCGGCGTCTCTCGTACTCGCGCCCGACGGGAGGCTAAATTTTCTTTCCCTAGCAGGTTTGGGGCCGGGTATGGAGGAAGGGCGAAAATGCCGTCTAACCCCACTCATCCCTACGTGACGTCACAGCGGGCGGCCGATAACAAGCGCGCGCGTCCACTCCATCCCTCGCTCGCTGCTGTGCGGCGCTGCGCTGAGATCTTAGCACAATATTTGGCACTGCCCAAGCGACACACGACGACACAGCTTGCACTGACGTACACAACGTTGAGCGCGTCTACTTGCTCGCCTTCAAGCGACGTCTCGCTATGGGATTCTTCATACGTTGGAGCTGGTCGTCCATTGTTCTCTGCCAGCGAGGTCATTTCGTCTTGTTTGCCCAATGGAAGTGGAAGATTCACTGCTGAAGTTGGCGTGGACGAAGCAGTCATACGAGTCATACTCATGGCCACCTCAGAAGACGAACTTGAGTGCTGGCGACGTTCGTTGTGGACATTCGCGCTACGCTTCGCGAAACCGCAAGAGGCCCGATTAGGGGAAGGACTACCTCCGCCAAGCCAACACTCGAATCGGAACAAGGCAGTTTGCTTCGGCACTGAACAATTCAACAATTTGGTGCACAAGTCTACTGACTTTGCGCCTGAAACGTACGTCTGTCTCTCGCTGCCAAAACAACAGACCTCTGGCCATCAAAGGAAACACCTGCAATCCCTCAAGCCTCCTTGCGCCTCGAAGACTCAATTCAAGTGGAAACAGCGGCCCAGAAATCTGGAGAGCAGTATCCAAGAGAACAGAGCTTATTGCACTTTTCAAGAACAAGGATGTGAAACAGCGTCTCTACTGTCCAATTGCTGCCACTCATGCAAGTTCTTTGGTCATCGTGCTGGATATCGTGTAGGTACTTTTCCTGGCTCTGCTTCAGAACGTTTGCATGGAAGCAATAGACTGCTCCTGTGTACAGAGCAGCGCAGAGCAGCGAGCGAGGGATGGAGTGGACGCGCGCGCTTGTTATCGGCCGCCCGCTGTGACGTCACATAGGGATGAGTGGGGTTAGAGGGCATTTTCGCCCTTCCTCCCTACCCGGCCCCAAACCTGCTAGGGAAAGAAAATTTAGCCGACGGGAGAGAGCGCCTCTTCACTCTTTCTGTTCGGTAGGCAGCTGTCTTTGCATGCGTCGGACCAGCCTTTAGTTTCCGATAAATCCTGTGCGCCTAAATCCAGTGTCCAGAGTTGCATTCTAATGCGGACGCTTACGACTTCTAAGGCTAAGAAATAAATAACAACAACAGTGGCTACAACGGCATTGGCTATTCACGAAAGATCAGAGGAAGAAGGCCTCACTCAGTCACTGAAGAAGTCTGCCGTCGGTTCCATCCTCGAGAGGCCAGTGATTGAGGTAGATATAATCGTTTCTCGGCTAGGTGTAGCTAGGGTTGGTGTTAGAATACGGTGCCCAACCACTGTTAGCTTCCCTCGCTGTCTAGTGCGGTTTCGGTTACAGACAGGACAGGAGGCGGTAGGTGCACCAGAACTGTCTGATCGAGTGGCACTGCCCAATGCCTGCCTACCGTGGTCCCATCTTGCCACCTTGATCTCCTTGCAGCGCCTCCGCAGCCTTGCATCTGTAGTTGGCGTTAGAGTTCGTGCGGGATCCCGAAAACGGGATCCCGAAACGGGATCCCGACCCATTTTCCCAATCCCGATCCCGATCCCGATCCCGCAAATGCAAAAATCGCAATCCCGATCCTGATCCCGATCCCGCACTTTGTAAAATGCCAATCCCGATCCCGATCCCGATTGGGAAATTCAGAAAACGGGATCCCGCATCTCAAAAATTAGGACGAAATTGGCTAATTTTGTCAATAATTCGAGTATTTTGGCTATTCTAGCGATTGTTAGTCGTGCGAAACGTCAGTTTTAAGCGTTCCTGCCATGTTTGTAGGTTTTCATGCGAACTTGTACGTAAATTTAGCCAAGTTTGGCCTTGATTCCAGTCCCGATTTTTCGAAAATCAAAAATCCCGATCCCGCAAATTCAAAAATCAAAATCCCAATCCCGATCCCGATCCCGCACTTCGAGAATCGCCAATCCCGATCCCGATCCCGATCGCTAAAGCCCAGTCCCGATCCCGATCCCGATCCCGACAAAACGCAAATCACGAACTCTAGTTGGCGTACAGGGCTGGGTCGCCGTCCGAACACTTCCAGTTTCCCAGCGGCCGATATCTGGTACAGCAACTTTTGAATCGAATTGAACTATGCAGACTGGATCTGGCCGCAAATCTGCGGCTGCTTGAGTGGAACGGTCTGCTGAATGATGGCGGGACGCTCTCGTGCTTAGGTCCCCGATGGAGGCAACGGCCGATTTCTGCAGAAATCTGGCGTGATATTTGATGGCACTCAGTGACCGAAAGCAGCGGAACTGCGTCATTGGCAGCGACTTCAACTTGGACCCGACATAGCGAGAGACCCGTGCTTAGCCAGAGGTGTGAACCCAGCCCCCCTCCCTCTGAAAGACCCTCCATAGAAAATTTGCGCCTTTGGCGCTTAACCCTTTCGACTTCACATGGACACTTGAACCCATTCTCGAAGTTGAACCCATTCCATAATGGGTTCAATGATGAAGAATAGGCAGTGGGTGTTTCAAATTTTATCTCGGGCTAGAGCAGGGTTTTTTTCGCTGAAAACCTAGGTGCATAGCATGCACCTAACTCAAATTTTTAGGTGCACCACAAAAAAATTAGGCATAAAGTAAATAAATCGTGTAAAAAATTGCCGATTTTGCATAGCAAAAGGTGTAATTGTATACGATTATGAACCTAGAAGTCATATTTTCTGTCGTCAAACAGCACCGCAGGCAAAAATTTTTGCATTTTCGAGACCAAAATGTCCAAAAAATTGCTAAATTGAGTGCCCCAGGCGAAAATTTGCGATTTCTGAGCTCAAAATGAAGAAAAGATGGTTAAAATAGCACCGCAGGTGACATTTTTTGGCACAAGGGTGTATTAAGTTGAAATCCTGCCTAGAATTTTAGGTGCACTCAGTGCACCTAGTAGAGGTCTCAACGGGCCCCTGGGCCCGTGGCCCGGCCCGGCCCACCGGGCCAGGCTGGGCCGCGAAAAAAATTAATGGGCAGGGTGAGGCCGGGCCGACCCACAAAACTGAATACTTTTGCAAAATTTCTATTGCGCATATCAGAATAACAAAACAGAAACCTGCGTAGCTCAGGCAAGGGTAAACCGATTCCAATGATATTTGCACAAGTGAAAGTATGATGTGGGCAGTAGCTTGTGTTGAAATCTTGCAGAAATCGTTCATGCGTAGCGCCTACGCGACCACGATGAAGAAGAGGCTGTTATGAAATTCTGCGTACTAAGGTAGCCAAACAGAAACTTGCGCAACTCGGGCATGGGTGCACTGATTGCAACGACATTGGTGTGCTTCATAGCGCAATATGTGTTGTAGCTTATGTTAAAATATTGCGGAGGTCCTTCACACATGGCGCCTACACGACCACTCTAGAAGAGATACACTTTCAGCGCTCATTTCTTTCAGCGTCAGGAAATGGAAAGTACACCTGTATTGGTGTGAAACTGCAGCTGCTGCAGTCCTCTGATTGGGCTGCCCTTTTGACACAATCTACAGAACATAATGACGTTTGATTTCCCAAAGTTTCGTTGAAATCGGTCTATCGAAGCTTGAGTTTTCAAATTTCCACAGCGACAAAAATTTCCAACGGGCCGGGCGGGCCGACTACGGAATTTAAAACAGGCCGGGCCGCTCGAAAAAATTTCCAGGCCGGGCTGGGCGGGCCGCGGAACCCAGACAGGCTGGGCCAGGCCGAAAAACCCTGGCCCGTTGAGACCTCTAGCACCTAGCCAAAATTTTTAGGTGCACAGCCATATTTCTAGGTGCATATGCACCTGATTATGCACAAAAAACCCTGGGCTAGAGTGGATCTCGCTATCTTGTTGCACTGGACTTGCCTAAAAATCCTGAGTGCAAGTGTGTATTCAGCACCACCATCGATTGACCATGGCAAGAGTTGTTTGCCAAGGCCCGTGAAATTCACTTTTCTGAAATCGCCATGAAGCTTGCACATTTGGCACAGTATTCAATGATGCATCGAATGGTCATTTTCTGAAATCGCAACAAAGCTTGCACATTTGGTACAGTTTCAGATTTTAGGTGGGCTTGTGCCTCAAATTTTAGGCCCATTCGGAACTCTGGTGTGCACCTCTACAGCTTGGGTACAAAGCCAGCTATTTCACTGAAATTTGCAGAATGCTTAGACATGAGACATACACAGTTTTTGGAAAAGTTTTAGCAGATTTGTAAGCATGGCACCATTAGGGATGCCATGCATAACTTACATAGCACATCGCGGTATAAGCTGTTCACCTATTATTGTCTGGTTAGCTTAGTGGCTTACAGTCAATAAAGGACTTATAGCCTTATCTAGCGCCTGCTTGTGAGGCCTAGAGTCATGTTCTAACATTGTGAAACTGTCAGTGGTCTTACGCTCATTGAGGTGTTTCAACAGGTATCCTGGGCTTGACCATCAACTGGCCTCCTACAGCCTCCTACAGATTTGACAGTCAGTCAGTCATCCAACAAACAAGCTGTTTTAAAACAGTTGAGTTGTTTTGTTAATACAGAGTGGTTTGTGAGTGTTTTAAAGTGGAAGAGTAAAAGAGTGGACACTTTTGTAAAGTATTTCGAAGCCTTTCCGATATGACGCGTGCCCGCCCGGAGTCCACTATCACTATTCATGCGCTACTTCTGACACGCTCCTTTCTGAGAGGTTCTTGCAGGGCAACATTGGGATCGCCCGGGATTAATTTTTTTAGCAGACAAAGTTGTTCGTAAGACAAGGGTTTAAAAAACAAAAGTTTTTCTTTAGGAATGACCGTTCAACAACTGCCTCAACGTAAGCTTTCAAACGGTCGAACGAATGCCGCTCTACAACGTAAGACGAGCAAGTTAGGGCCCATTTGCTGTTTGAACCTTTGGGTTACTGTAGCTCGCAATATTCAAACTTTTGAGTTTCGACCAATAGGAGAACAAATGATCAGTGAGTCAAGAGATATCCAGCAACTCAAGATCGTCTCTCTACGACTTACGCTGAGCGAGTTAGAGCGATTTCTATGCCAGAAATGCGAGAATGTCACTTTTCGTGGTGCGTGTTTGCGTAATTAAGAAACTTTTTTATGCCAAGCGAAAGCGCACGTCGAGACCTTTTAGTTGACCTATCGCACGGCGCACTACGATGTAAGATGAGCGAGTAATAGCCGTTTTCAGTTTGAACCTTCGGGTTACTGTAGCGCGCGCAATTCAAACTTTTGAATTTCGAAGTCTCTTAGCGACATTACCAGTGAGTCGAGAGCTTTCCGTAGAGCCCAAGATCTCCTTCCTACGACTTTCCAACGCCAAGATCTGATAGCGTGACGAATGGACGAACGAACAAACGCACGGACGATAAGCTCTCGTAGAGGTTCGCCCGGCTGAGGCCGGGCGAAAAAACAGCAACAAGTCACTGGTATGAGAGTTCGAAGTCCTAGATGGCCTGAAATGCTATCATAATGGATCACATGTAACTTCTTGGCTGATAGTAAGACTGCTAAAATTTTTCTGACAACTGTGTATGCCTCATGTCTAGTTGTCTACACATTCTGCAAATTTCAGCGAAACAGCTGCCTTTGTACTAGGGTTCCTAACAGGCCTAAAAATCTAGGCCCGGCCCTGCCCGGCCTGTTTTGAAATCTCAAAAGCCCTGCCCGGCCTGCCCGCCCGGCCCAGCCTGCCAGTTCTTTTAGGCCCACCCCGCCCAGCCTGGGACTTGTCAATTGTACTGGGAGTTTCAGCAAAATGGGCACAACTTTAAAATTGAATTGCTTGAGCAAGACATCAAATTTTTTCGCGTGGTCTTTTGCATTAGATAGAGAGAGCTCTGATGTTTATACTCCACAAAAAAGTGTGGAGTATATAGAGTTTGTGTGCGAAACGCAGAAATTTGGACCGGATGGCATTCACGCGTGAAGTGGCTGATCTGCAAATGGTCTTTTGAGTTGGGTAGGCCTAGTGGGTGGGCAACCTGCATGACATATGGGGTCACGCTCCAGACCCCGTTGGTGGGAAATTCAAAAATTTAAATCTTACTGAAAATTGGGTTGGGCAAGGTAGAACTTGAAAAAGTTGCATATAATGGTATATACTATCTTTTGATAATATGTTGTAGTACTTGATAGGGCCGAGGGTGGAAAAACTGAATTGGATCACTGCGGACCCATGTTGGTGCCAAATTTGAAAAAATCATGATTTTTGACCCCTGGTCGACTTTGACGGGCTGCTGCGCGAGCTAGGTAGCAGCTAGAGTGGCGAGACCACTCTTGTTGCTCCTTCCCAGATGTCCTCTATCGAATGCACCATGAATGGAGAAAATCGGGCGAAACACAAAAAGCTTTCTTACACTGCAACTTTTTTGACTCCGGGGTCAAAAATTGCAGGTTTCACATTTCGGCATCTATGGCGCTCGAATGCATTGCCGAATCGTTCCAAAAGTGGTTTCAAACGATTCAGCGCTTAAATCTGGCCCAGAAAAGTATTTTTGAAAAATTTGCAGAGCTACAGACTCCCTGCCCGTCAGTTTGAATTTTGGGCGTCGGGTCGACTTTGCCAATATTGTGCTCATTTTCAGGGGCGCTGATTATGAATTTGGCATCCGTTCAGTGCTTAGATGATGTTTGAACCTACCTACGACGAATTTGTATTCTACCTTACCCCAAGTGCAGAATTTCAGTTCCCGGAGTCCATAGGAAGCTAGGGGTGTTGTATGTCGATTCTGGGGTATTTTGAGATGTAGATCATGAATTCGGCATTACTTTTGGGATTGGGAGTGCCAGGAAGCCACAACAAAAGAGGAGTCACCGTGCATAGGAGTTCAAATTTGTGGAGTATACTACATCCCCCGGACGACTTGTTTGGTTTATATGTAGAAAGATTCTTCCACAATAGGGCCTGCTTCGCCAACTACTCATTGAAAGGGTGCGAAAAGTCGGCAGATGCGCCAAAATTAACACTTCTTGATAGGAGCACAAATTCTCCAGGGTCAAAGGAATTAGCTGACTAAACAGAAAATGCCAAATTTTTCTCTATCGCATGCAAAAGGCTGCGTGGAAAAATTTGTCATCTAGTTCGAGTAATTTGATTCTATAGTTGCACGAGTTTCTCTGTAACTCCCATTTCATCATGTAATTGCGATTGCACTGCATGGCACATTTATCCAAGCACAACCCACAACATAATGGTCTAAAGCAAGCTTGATTTCTAGGCAACATGTGCACAATAACTATGAGTTTCTAATTTAGCATTTGTGAGTGTGCATACCACAGTTGTCTGCCAAAGATTTTGCAGTTCATAAGTGAAAGCCCGCCCGGCCCAGCCCGTCCTCTGGGAAACCCAGGCCCGGCCCGACCCAGCCCATCAGCCCAGAAGCAAAAGCCCGCCCGGCCTGAGGGCCAGGCTTTTTTATGGGCTGGGCCGGGCCTGGCGCCCCATTAGGAACCCCACTTTGTACCCACACTATAGGGGCGCACACCTCAGCACTTTGTCACTTTGTCACACAAAGTCAAACTTTTGCGTGCTATGTCTCGTGAAAGACACAGCAAAGCAGAAAGACATAAAGACTATTTGATGCATTGTTGAAAACTGTACCCTACATGTAAGTTTCATTGCGATTTCAGAAAATTGAATTGCACTGGCCTTGCCTGGCAAGGACAACTCTCGCCATAGTCAATCGATGGTGGTGCTGAATACATATTCGCACTCAGGATTTTTAGGCAAGTCCAGTGCAACAAGAATTAGCGCGATCGGTCCACTCTAGCCCGAGATAAAATTAGAAACACCAACTGCCTATCCTTCATCATTGAACCCATTATGGGAAATGGGTTCAACTTCGAGAATGGGTTCAAGTGTCCGTGTGAAGTCGAAAGGTTAACAAATGGCAAAATTTAGTTTCGGCATTAAGTCCGCCAGCTTTGATTCAGTTTCAGCTCCGATTAACTGTTTGTGTGAAACTGAAACGTGCTTGAGTGTCCATTGGCCACCCTGCGATACGGCGCCTTGCTGAAGCTCTCAATCAGCTCTCGTCGGCGGGCCATGCTTTATTTCGCGTCCTTCTGGGAATGCGTGTCTGAGTCCAGTTCCGTCTGAGTCCAAAGCAGCAGGCGTCAACGCACCCCGCGATAAGCTCGGGCAAGTTGACGCGTCAATTTACCAGGCGAGAAAAGTTGATGCGGCGTTCAGTTTATCATGGAGTCAAGTCAATACAACCTGCCGCACCGGCCCCAGCGGTCTCTGGCCGGCCATTCTTCGAGGTGGACTGACCATTCGTGTGCCGAGTCTCGCTGAGTGTGGACTTCTACCGGCCGTCTGCCAGTTTAACTCTTAGCCAGAGGCGTGGGCCCTCTGTCACGCTCGTATCTGTCAAATTATTCGGCAGACCGTTCCACTCAAGGCAGCCACAGATTTGCCGCCAGATCCAGCCTGCCTGGTTGACAGCTCAATTCAATTCAAAAGTTGCTGCGCCAGGAGATCAAGGTGGCAAGATGGGACCACGGTGGACAGGCATTTGGACAGTGCCACTCGATCAGAGAGTTCTGGTGCACCCGCCTCCTGTCGAACTCACGTCACATCAGCGCACCCATCCACCTGAAGCCCGCCACCCAGGCTCCAACTCCAACAGTGGCTCGCCCACCACTGAGCCAGTTTCCGACCGTTGCCGTAGGTGCAGCCCCCCCCCCCCTCCGGTTGACTACCCCGGCTCACCGACCCCCCCCCCGAAGGGCCCCCGCCCCCTCAAGGATTTTCAAAATATTTTCCGCCTGCGGCGAAAAAATGGGAAACCTGCGCCGTTAGGAAGAGCAAAATTTTCGCCGCTATACATATTTT